>JAQZBX010008749.1:0-34664 GCA_029593785.1 Cabassous unicinctus | reverse complement strand
CTAGGCCATTCCAGCTTAAATCTCTCTCTCCTTTCTATGAAATTCTATGCTGCTGTTGTTTTATGATTTTAGTACTAATACACTGTCTTTTACTGTATCTGTGTGTCTTCTCCCCGGTTATGTTTATGACAAGTTAACATTTATTCAATGTTAAATATTAGGTACATGACAAGTGCTATGTATGCATTATTTCACTTAATCTGTACAGGAGCTTATTGAGGCATGTATTGTTATTATACCCAATATACAGCTTAAGAAATTTTTCTGAGGGCACATAGCTAGAAAATAGCAGAGCCAAGATTTGTGTTTTTTATTTTTATTTTTTAAAAATACTTTTTTTCCCTCTAGAGCCAGGATTTGAATACAGTCTGTTTGACTACAGAGTTCTTGTGCTTAACCTCAGTTTATGCTACACTGTCTCCCTCTATACTTTATATCTCATCTGTAGCTTTATTATTTGATTGATAATAGTTCAACTCTAGGTTTAACTTTAGATGGTCTATTTGGAAAGAGCAGCTAAGATGTGAGAACAAAAATTTTGAATTACAGTATTTCCAGATTTGAGAGATATAATTACAATCCACACTGTGACTTATCTAGTAATTGCTGCCTCCATCAAAGCCACAAAAATAACCTCTCTTCTTTCTCTTATAAGGAACAAGGGGAAAGTGTTTGTCTAAAAACTATGAAGTTTTAGATAGAGATGGAGGGAAAGTGATTTAGTTCATTCTTCATGAGAGGAAGCATGAGAACAAAGAAAAGGCAGAATCTTGTGTGAATCAGGACCTAAAGCCCTAAGTTTTGTCCTAAAAGTTTTCATAGGTGCCCAAGACAGCAGTGGTTGTACACCCCTGCCTCCTCGTGGCTAAGAGTCTAGTCTCCCTCCCGGGGATGAGCCTCCCTGGCACCGAGGGATTACTATCAAGCACCGACTAGCAATACAACTGGAAAAAGACCTTGAATAAAATGGGGAAAAGGTAAAGATAAATGAATTTATATGGCTAAGAGACTTCAAAGTGAGTCGGGAGGTCATTCCAGATGTAACGCTTATGCACATCTCAGCAGGATCTCATAGATTGCCAAAGTGGATACTACCCCAAATAGTGGGGCTCCTGAGGGTTCTGGAGACACCCAGGTCCTATGGTCATGGCAGACAGCTCTGGAGTTTGGTGCCTTGCCAGTGGGCCCTACTTTGGAGTTTGTGCTCCTGAGTGTAACAGAGTTGGACTCAGTTGTAACTTCTCTACACATGCCTCTTCTGTCCCTTCTATTTGAACCTATAGTTGGTGCAGGAGTTGGTAGGTATACGCCCAAGAGACTTGAATCTTTGGGCTGTCCATGTGCCAGCTGGGTCCTGAGCCTCAGCAGAGTTGCAACATCTACTCTCCAGTTCATTGGACTCACCCAAGATAACTAACAAGCAGGTAAGGATGGACAACCACCATACCAAAGAACAGAGAGAGTCTACAACTGCAAGCAAGAGAGTCGTATCCATTGGCCGTATGGGACTGAAGCCTCCTCTCAATTAGATGGTGGCATCACCATCCCAGAATCCTCAGGATTGGGGAATAAAATATGGACTAGAGTGGACTTACTGGTATTCTACTATAGACTTATTGTGATTCTAGCAATGGAAGAAATTATATCACTGATGTGGAGACAGTAGCTACTGTAGGTGCTGAAGGTAGGGAGAGGGAAAAAGAAGTGTAATATGGGGCACTTTCGGGACTTGGAATTGTCCTGAATGACTTTGCAACTACAGATACAGGCCATTATATATCCTGCCATAACCTACAGAATTGAGTGGTAGAGAGTATAAACTACAATGTAAACGATAGTCCATGCTTAGTGGCAATGCTCCAAAATGTGTTCATCAATTGCAATGAATGTACCACACTAATGAAAGAAGTTGTTAATGTGGGGAAAAGTGGGAGGTATGGGGAGAGGGGCATATGGGAATTCCTTATATTTTTTAATGTAACATTTTATGTAATCTAAGTATCTTTTAGAAAAAATAAAAAATATATTTAAAAAAAAGAGTCTAGTCCCCAAACCAGGACAGTAGCCTGAGGTCAAACCAAATCTATACAGTTGATATAGAATTAATTACTCAATTCATCAGGACATTGGAGATAAAAGGCATCAATGATTGCTTCTGATCATGTTCTTCTCTTCAACGACCACTGTCTTGGGTTCAGTAACTCCACTCTACCTCCCTGGCATACATCTACCTAATCTCCTCAAAGCGCCTGGTCTCAATGCATTGCATAGCCTACATTGGCTTCATTACATTACAAGGTCTAGAAAAAGGAAGGGGAAATCAAATATAGAAAAATACAGTGAAATCTAGGGCACTACTTTAAAAAGTCCAGCTACTACATAATCCATTATGATACTGGTTTAATTATTCTCTTAATTTCTTTATGAAAAACATGTTTCCATTCCTATTATGGCCTTGTTCCTTCTACATGGTAGCATTTAAAAAAACCTAGAGGAATAAAAAAACATCTAATCTATGGCCAAATTCTAGGCTTTCTCTGGACACTATATCAACTTTATATTATATGAAGTGCTTTTTGTTACTGCAAAGAAGGAATCAATTTACAAACTTTGAAAAGATGGTCCAGAACAGTCAGCTATCCTATTCATATGATACCAAAATATCAAATGAGATGTTGGACATCATGCAAAAAAATAACTGCGTGTTTTGCTGATTTCATTTTTGATATAATTCTACAGGGTGGGTAGTGGTTATTTGGATCCCTGTATGCTTCCTAAACTGGAATGTGTATTTTCTAGAGTCTAGAGGGTACTAAACTGGGTCCTGGGAGAATGTGTAGTCACAGGATTAAGGTGGCACAGGTTTTTTTGAGGATATATTTTACCTGGAAGCATTTTGGAATATGAATTTATATCAAAACAAACATGGAGACAGTATAGGGCAGATGGAAGATTTGCATGAATTTTGGGAGATAAAAACATAAGATTTCAGGGAGCAGATGTGGCTCAAGCAGTTGAGCACCTGCTTCCCACATGGGAGGTCCCGGGTTTGGTTCCTGGTGCCTCCTAAAAGCAAAAAACAAGCAGGCAAACAAATGAAAAATCCAACTCACGGTTGCCAATGTGGCTCAGTGGTTGAGTGTCAGCTTCCTACATACACGGTCCCAAGTTCAATCCCTGGCCCTGGTACCTCAAAAAAGACCAAACAAAAAAATCCAAAAAATAAGAAAACAAACAAAAAAACCCCATAAGAGTTCAAAGAAATTTCTTATTTGTGATTGTTCCCCAATTCCTTAGGAATATAAATTGTCTCTCATGCTAGAAATGAAGTCCTAAAGCATATGACAACATGGATGAACCTGGAGGACATTATGTTGAACAAAGCAAGCCAGACACAGGACAAATACTGTATGATTGCATTACTATGAGCCAAATATATTGTGTAACATATTGTTTGATAAAAAAAATTTATATGTATCCAGTACATTTAATTGAGAAATGTATGTATTTATTCATGTGTTTACTTTTTAGTTTTTAATTGTTTATATTTTCAATTACTAAAAGTACAAAATAAAGTTAAAAAAAAAAAGGAAAAAAATTGTCTCTCATGTTGATTAGAGTACTTATGTGGAAAAGTTTTAGGTGTATTGATTTAGACCTTAGATTGGTTATTACCCAATGGAGAATGCAATTCCCTAAACCTCCCAAGTATACAATCTTGACTTGGAACAGATCTTCCTTTATTAATCTAAAGAAAACAGCGAAAGTAGTAGCCAACCTCTTCTAAGATAGGAATGGCCCAGAGAAACATTCCCAGGGCATAGCTAGTCTTGAGAAAGATAACTTATTATCTCTTGATTGTTTACCTTGAGATTGTTTACCATCACACAACCAACAAAGAGATTCTGCAGGCTCTTTGACCTTCGTGTAATCGTGTACAAGTTGACTGGTGGCCTCAGAAAGTCTCAGATACTCACAGAGTTAGAGATTTGCCAGGTTGCTCGATCCATTTTTTCAAAGAGATTGCCTGATTTGTCCAAGGTTGCACTAGTGGGTCAATAATTCAGTTCTCAAATGTAGAGATTGCCTGATTTGTCCAAGGTTGCACTAGTGGGTCAATAATTCAGTTCTTAAATGTACAAGTACTCTAGGGGACTCAAAGATTATGGGAAAAGACTGTCAGGCAGATTTTCCAGTCTCCTAGTTTTGTTTGTAGCACCTTTGCACCCTCCTTTGTCAGTTTCTCTCAATTCAAATTGCAGACAACATTTAATCATGGGGTGGGGGGGACGGGCAGTGGGGGGAAAGATAGGTGCAAGGAACTTCAGTTTACCAAAAACTGCAAAGAAAAGAGGAGGGCAAGTCTGACTGCTCTTTTACCTAAGTCAGTAAAACTGGCTCTTTGGTTATATGGTCAGATTTCAGGGGAATGTATTTATCAAAAAGGTACGTAGACTTTGGGGAAATGATGCTTCTTAGATGGTATAAATCAGGCTATGTTAGAATTAAATGATAGGAATTCAAATATCAGCTTTGCCGCTTATTGTTCTCCCATCTTGGCAAGTCACTTGCTCTCTCTAAGACCCTATTTGCTCATAATAACACCTCACCACTTTATACGTTACTCAATTTTTGTGAGATGCAAATGAAATAACATCCATACAGAACCTATTAGAATGACTGGCACATATTAACTGTCCAATAAGTATATTGATTCACTGAGAACTCAATCTATCCTGAGACTGAAGAAGAGTTAAATTGTGGAGTAGATGGAGTATCTGGCAAGCCTGTCTGATACTTCCTGGGAGAGATTTTATGTCACATCCGGTTCCACCACTGGTTCCCTTCACATCCCCTTATATTCAGAATTCCTCTTTAAGTCGGGTGAAGAATGACCACTTTTTCATCTACTCATAAACTAGCTGTTACTGTTAAAAGACAGTTTATAGAAATTATATCTTGATATTATTTATGTCTACATGACATACTTGACATACATAGTATATCTACTAGCACAAATTTGGACTCACCTGAAGAAGGAAATAAAATCTTAATTTGGGTTTTAAATATGAGATTAACAGAGAAGGAAGAACAATGTTATAGCCATCATTCATAGGGAAAAAGTCCTGCTTGGAGCATAGATATCTGTGTTTTATGGAGATACTCATACCATCTATAGCAGGTCAGGGAAGATCTGTTGGTACCTATTCAAAGAAAATGTTCCAATATTAGATATACCTAAACAAAAGACATATTTTGTCCTTAAAAGACATTCTTAAATCATATTTTCTATATGTTCAAAAAGTCTCCTATGAGTATTTGCTGGTAACAGCATCTGGAAAGGAGAGCCAGTTTTCCCCTTTAGTGCTAATATGTTCAATCATATGAAATTGTTTCTTTTGAAGGTTAAAAATGGTAGCACAGAGACAATTTCACATGGTTCAATATTATACTTTTATATACTTTGAGTACATTGAGTATGTCAAATGAGACATTCAGATAGTCAACACAAAGTTAGTATTCTCCTACTGCATGTTAATGGTGATGCTTGTTAGGTACTTACTAAGATCTACACACTGTGCTAATCATTTCACAGGCATCATTTCGCTTAAGCAGCCCTTCAATCCTATGTAATAGTTACAGTTTTTAGCCATACTTTTTCAGAAAAAGAAATTGAAGCTTAGGGTTTAGCTAACTTGCCCAGGTAATAAATGGCAGGGTAGCCCTTAATTCGTAGGTCTGTCTAGAAGCAAGTCTAAGTTTCATCATTAAAATAAACTGTCCCTCACTGAGCATTGCACTATATGCAAGGCTGAATGATTGATACCCAAAGAGCCAGATTTCTTTAATCCTAATTGTCCTGTATCAACAACCTTTTTCAGTGTTACATGATGCACCACAAGCATTCCTTAGATCATTACAAAGGCAACGTTCAATACACCGATTTGTTCTTTGCTCTTTCCTTTTGCTCCTCCTTTTCCTTCTCTCTCACCACATTCATATTTAATCCATAATATTTATTTTAATAAACCCTGTTACAAACACTTACTAAGACTAGTTTCTGGGAGAAGAGGGAGGAGGTTGGAGAATGAGAGAGGGTGTCAATTCTCAGAGAGCTCAAAATTTAATGAGACATAGTAAAAAAAATAATACAAGTGAAATTCAGTTATGTGCTGTCATGAAGAGCCAAAATGCTGAAGGAGCAGAGGCTTATCTTCTTTCATGCAATAATAACTTTTGAAAAATTGTATATAATTAGAATTATTTTTTAATGCATAAAGGGGATTCCCAATGTGAAGGAACTTCTAGTCATTCTTTTTATAACATCAGTAGACAATTTATATTTTTTCAGCTTCTGCAAGTTTGAAATTTGGAATGATAGATTTTTTTTAAAGTGAAGAATCCCTTCAAAGTAGTCATATCTATATTTCAGAACTGGTCAGGATTGAGCTCATCTTCTCTGACTTAGATTGTGTGATCATGTCACCATTTTGAATAGACTTTCCTCTTTGCTTTTCATCAGTTTGAAGAGCATGGATTTAACAATATGTATTCTTGAGTTCTCCTTAAGCCATCTGGTGTAAAACGCTGGTTCTGAGTACGTATTTGACTCTTTCTGTGAAAAGCTCCTTGCTTAGCTTCTGGCCCATGTGAACCCTAAGGCCTGGCCTAGTTACAGGTAAGGAATTTTTCTAATCTCTTAAACTCTGAGGTTTGGGAGGAGATTCTTACCTTTTGGTGGACTTCTATGGATTGCAAGCCATCACATGTTTACTTGGATCCTTTGCTAAACATTGAAGAGCCCAGGGGTCTGCTTCAAAGTCCTTCTGTCTTCAGAGGAGTCCTGGGCTGGCCTGCTGACCACATGTAGTTTTACATAAAAGTCTCTGACTCAGGGCACTATGCTGAAACATTTCTCAGCTCAGTTGTGATTCCTATCAATCAACTCTTGGGCAAAGGGTATGTTCCATCCTACCTCTTCTTTCTGCCAGGTAAAATCTGAGATTTAATTACACATTTCCATAGGCTGGAGCTTAACTTTGAAGTTCTCTATACAGACTTGAAATTTTCATCAATTAGGAACATTCATTAATAATCTGGCAAAGAGTCATTCTTGGTCTCCTGAGATGACTGAGGTTGGCTTGGGAAGCATAAGCACCAAGATTAAATAAGAGATAAAATTGCATCAGGATTATTTCATTGGTACATCTTCCCTAGGGAGTATCTTCCAGTAACTTGTTGATGAGTTCAATGTTGAGATCAGTTGGAAGAAAGAAAGATTATTATTTCTATTAGATTTATATAGAAATTATATTTAAAAAAGAAAATTTCTACATGTAGCATTATCCTTTACTGCAATATTTTCTAATATCCTATGCTTTCTTTGCTTCAGGGAAATTATTTTCACCTAAATTTACTCTCTGATATTTCCTCTTAGTCTCCTTTGCTAGTTTCTCCTCTTTCCCTAACTTCTATCCAAGTTGTATCTTGCTTGGTCCTTGGTCCTGGGTGAGCCAATTCAGTTGTTTAGCTTTAAAAATGAGTGACATACCAATAACTCTCATATGTGTCTCTGCAGCCTACTGTCATCTCTGAACTCCAGATTTGTATATCCAATTGTCTATCTGGCACCTCTATTTAGATTACTAATAAGCATCTCACATTTAACATGTGTAAAATCGAACTGTCCATCCATCATCCACCTGGCAGTTATTTATTGAAACATTCAAATTCTCACAGTAATCCCTCAATAAATATTTGTTGAAATCAATGAATACCAAATGTTTCATTCAATTTCATCCAATTTCAGGTAAAACATCTGGAAAGGTGGTGTTTCTTCCAGTACCTCTTGGAGAAATGAGGGGTCCTCAAGAGGTCCTCGTGTGGTTTTTTTGTTTTTGTGTTTGTCATTGATGAAATCATAGAATTAGAATAGATTTTAGAGGGTACCACCTTGGATCCCCAAATCTCAAAGTGCCTTCAAGATTATTATTAGGGGTTCAAAGTAATTTTAATATTCCCAAGGTTCTAACATTAGTTATATATTTTCCTGAGATAAGGTTTACAGATGTATTAATTTTAGTTTACTTTTTGTTTAAAAGATACAATTTGGCAGACTGGAATTTTCAAAACATGGGAGTTTTCCGCAATATAGAAGAATGGTTAAAAAGTGGGTTTGAACTTCTCTTGAATTCAAACCGTGGCTCAGCCATTCACTGGTTTTGTGTTCTTGGGTAAATGAATTAATCTTCCTAAAGTTAACAGCATGGAGCAAATGGCTGTACCGAGTGTCCCTACTCCTCCTTCTCCTCATACCCTGATAACCATCAATTTGT
The DNA here is from genome assembly GCA_029593785.1 of Cabassous unicinctus. Taxonomy (NCBI): domain Eukaryota; kingdom Metazoa; phylum Chordata; class Mammalia; order Cingulata; family Chlamyphoridae; genus Cabassous; species Cabassous unicinctus. The sequence goes on along the minus strand of JAQZBX010008749.1, from coordinate 26,328 downwards.
TTTCTTTCTCTATGGATTTACCTATTGTGAAAATTTCATATAAATAGAATCACAATATTTGACCTTTTGTGTCTAACCTCTTTCGCTTAGCATAATGTGTTTGAGGTTCATCCACATTGTAGCATGTATCAACACTTCATTTCTTTTTATGGCTGAATAACATTTCATTGTGTGTATACACCACAATGTTTATCCATTCATCCATTGATGGACATTTGGGATGTTTCCACCTTTTGGCTATTGTGAATAGTGCCGCTATGAACATTAGGGTACAGATAGGTGTTCAAGTCCCTGCCTTCAATTGTTTTGGGTAAATATCTAAAAGTGGGATGCCAGGTCATGTGGAAATTCTATGTTTAACTTTTCAAGGAACTTCCAAACTGGTTTCCACAGTGGCTGCTTCTCTTTATGTTATTGTGTCACAAATTGTTAATATGTTGTGAGCCTATTAACACAGATTAATTATTTTTTATGCACTTGTCTTTTAAATCATGTAGGAAATAAAAGGAGTATTTACAAACCAAATGTACAATAGCACTGGCTTTTATACTAAATTTGTAATTACTAAAACAAATTCTTTATTTCTTTGTGTGGCTTCAATTTTCTGTCTAGAGGTTTTTCATTTCAGACTAAAGTACTCCTGTTAGAATTTTTTACAGGGCAGGTCTACTAGCAATGAACTCCCCCAACCTTTCTTTATCTATGAATGTCTTAATTTCTCTTTTCTTTTTGAAGGATAGCTTTGCTGGGCATAGAATTGTTGGTTGACAATTTTTTTTCTTTCAACACTAAAATAAGGCATCTCACTGCCTTCTGGCCTCCATGGTTTCTTTTTTTTTTCTTACTTTCTTTAAAGAAATATTTAAAGAATATTTATTTATTTTACTTTTTATCCATTTTAAACACCCCTCCCCACCTTTTTTGCTGTTTTGTGTCCATTCACTGGGCAATTCTCTGTGTCTGTTTCCTGCCCTCTCTTCTCATCCTTCTCCTCCTGGATTCAATCCCGGGAACCTCCGATGTGGGAGAGAGGTGTCCTGCCACCTGCACCACCTCATTTCCTGGTTTTTCGGCATGTCTCACCTTGGCTTTCCCTTGTGTCACTCTCCTGTTGCGTCATCATCATCTTGCTGCATGGCTCGGTGGGGCCTGGCACACATGTGCATAGGGCCTGGGGGCTCACCTGCTCATGGGGCCTGACAGCGTACCTGCACACAGGGCCTGGCAGCCCAAGCGCCTTCTATATTTTTCTTTTTTATTTTACTGGGAGGTTCCGGGGATTGAACCCAGGTCCCTCCATATGGGAGACAGATGCCCAACCATTTGAGCCACATCCGCCCCCTCCATGGTTTCTGATGAGAGATCAGTTGTTAACCTTATTGAGTATCCCTTTTATAGGATGATTTCCTTCTTTCTTGGTGCTTTCAAGATTCTCTCTTTTTCTTTGGCTTTGAACAGTTTGATTACAATGTGTGTTGATGTAGTTCTTTTTGTTTTTATCCTACTTGAAGTTTGTTGAGTTTCTTGGATTTTTAGATTCATGTATTTCACTAAATTTGGGGAGTTCTCAGCTATTATTTCTTCAAATATTCTTTCTGCCTCTTTAGCTCTCTTTGTTCCTTGTGGAGCTACCATAATGCTTAAGATAGTTTGCTTGATTGTGTTCCTATCTTAGTTTCTGTTCTCTTCATTCTTTTTTTTTTTGCATTTTGAACTATCTTCATATTTAATAACAATAAAGTGATGTTACATTAAAGTAGACAAGCTTAAAGGACAATAAAGTTAGTATAAATTTACTTCAATTCAGAAGAGCTCCCTCAGATATGGATTTCTTAGGCACAAATTCAGGTGCTTGACTTATCCCTGTTCATATACAGCCTGTGTAAAAGAAAAGCCTGACAGGGAAATTGAAGGAGTAACTGGGGTAGCTCCACATGAGGGACATATTGGTGAGTTTTAAAGAAACTCACATTTACACTCTTACAACCAAGAAACACACTAATTTGGCCATGAATTTTGTGTATATACTGACTAAGTGTTGGGGTCAAGGTGAAGAGACTGTAATGATTATGCTCCTTCACACACAATAGAAGAAATATATCCTCAGATTCAACCAGAGTACCATTGTTCCTTACCCAGGAATCTCTCCAGATTCCTAGAGCCCAGTCCCAAGAGTCGTCCACATCCAGCTCCCGATAATGTTTGCCAAAGATGAAGGCCTGGGTTCCCCATGCAGCCAAAGAGTTAGGTCATTAAGATTTAAAAGTTGCATATTGATGCTCATGTCTAAATCTCCAACTTCTCATTGTCAAACAGCATGATATTGTTATGGGTTGTTTCATTATTGAAGGGAATGTTTATTCAGTAGTGTCTGATCCTGTCTGTTAGTCCAGTGATGGGCCCTGCACCAAGTTCTAGGTTCACAGGCTGGTGCACGTATAGCTGTACTGACTCATTCCTTGAGAGTATATCTCCCCAATCCTGGAGCATTTCCACATCTAGTTTATGAGGCATTATCATCAGCTATTCATACATTTCTCTTAGTTCTTTCCTCTTTTGAACCATTGTGGCTTCACTTTTCTTCAGTTGCTGAAAATTATTTTTGTCTTCTTGTGTCAGTTTCTCTAAATGTTGTTTCTCTTCCTCATGGAGATCTGGATGCAACTTCTGATACACAGCTTTGATAAGCAATCTCTGTAGACACATGTAATACATCCACACATTGGTTTCTCTGTTTTCTTCATTTAGATTTTTCTGATTTTCTTGGATCTCTTCTGTAGAGATCTCATCTGCTTTAAGAGCTTCTCCTGGTAATTCTCTGCAGCCCATTCGATGGAAGAGTGTTTGTGAGTCTCATGCTCCTGAGACTTAGAGCAGAGCAAACACATCAGGATTTTGTTCTCTACACAGAAGATCTTTTGTCTCCTTGTGTGTCCCACACATATGTTCTTCAAAGCTCAGAGATTGGCAGAAATTTACTTGTCTAATATGGGATGCCAGATTCTTCAACACAATATTGATTTTAAAGTTTGTCTGCTGAGAGATTTCCCTACATATGGGGCAGTGGGCAGGAGTTTCAGCTCCTTCCCATGAAAGATAGAGAGAGGGCCTGCAAAAACTGTGCCCGCCGCCTATGGTGACTGGGTCTGTAAGGTAGTTCAGGCAGATGAAGCAGGTGAGTTCTTTCTGGAAGGCTTGAGAGATGTCTTAGTCCATTTTTCTAAGGAATATATGAATGGTTTCACCAATTCTTGCTGTAGAAGTTATACTATGGGAGTCAGTTGACGAGTTGGGTCCACAAGATGTGGTCGAAGGAGCTTTCAGAAGGCCCCTTAGCCTGGGAAGTCCCAAATGCACTCTGTCTGTTCTTTCCAATATGTTTCCTAAGTCCTGGAGCAGCTCTGTGTCAGGCTTGTGGCAGATCTCAGTCAGCTCTCTGTACATTTTTCTCAGACTTTCTGTTGGATCACTCACACATCACTGTCCTTAAGTTGTTGGAAAAGCTCTTCTGCTTTCCTCTCCAATCTCTCCAGATGGAGATATTCCTCCTCATAGGGAAATAGATGCATCTTCTGGTACTGAGCTTTGATCATCACCTTCCCTAAGGCCACATAATCCATTTTTTTCCCTCTTCATGTATTCCTTTGGATTTGAATTGCCATCTGTTATCATTTCATTTCTTCAATGTATATTTCTTCCCACCTCCCTTTCCTTTAGATTGTTATTGTCAAATATATTATGTGTTTATGTTATAGGCCAAACAAAGTAATTTTACTGATTTTGATTTATACAATTTTTAAAATCTTACACTTCTTCAAGGCACCATTCTCTCTCCAGGGCTCTCCAGTCATCTAACACAGCTGTCAGCCAAAGAGGACTGATGGTTTGATGATGTAGTCTATACAGTTTAGCCATCATGGTGGAAAGGAGTGGAGAATGGATCTGGAGTGAAGACCACAAACTATCCATACACTATTTGCTGCTGATTCTTCGTGTCTTCCAATTAGGTGATATTCAAATTCTCTCAACTATATGGTTTTGATCCAGTTCAACTGGCTCCTTTTCAGTTCTAAAATTTAGAGATCTTATGTGCATGGAATTCTCCTCTTCTGGGCCAGTCTCTTGAGGAGAAGGGAGGAGATACTGGGTCCCTCATGGGAAGAAGACCAGCACTGGGACCACCTACTCACCTCCCATACTCCTTCAGGGATGTCTGGCCATTCTTTTTCACTTCTGCTCCTTAGCCTGCATTATTTCATTTGTCATATCTTCAGGTTTATTGATTCTTTCTTCTTCCTGCTTAAATCTGGTGTTGAACCCTTTGGTGAAATTTTCATATTGTACTTTTCAGCTCTAGAATTTCTATTTTGGTCATTTTTATCTCTTTATTGTTTTGTTCATACATAATTTTCCTGGTTTTCTTTAGTTCTATGTTCATGGTTTCCTTTAGTCTTTGAGTATATTTAGACAGTTGATTTAAAAGTCTTTTTCTAGTGAGTTCAATGTCCATGCTACCTCAAGAATGGCTTCTGTCAATTTATTTATTTTTCTCATGAATGAGTTACATTTTCCTTTTTGTTTGAATGCCTTGTAATTTTTTTTTGAAAACTGAGCATTTTGAATATCATAATGTGGTAACTCTGGAAATCAGATTCTCTCCTTTCCCCAGGGCTTGCTATTTGTTGGTTGTTGAGGGCTGCAGTCATCTATTTGTTTAGTGACTTTTCCAAACTATTGTTGTAAATACTATATTCCTTACCATGTGTGGTCACTGTTGTCTCTGTTCAATTATATCAGTGGTCAGCAAGTAACCTGAAAGAGATTTCCTTGAATGCCTGGATGCAGAAAAAATACTTCTCTCTCTCTTTTTTTTAATTTTTAATAAAAGCACTTTTATTGAGATATATTCACATAACATATAATCCATTCAGTGTGTACAATCAATGGCTTTTGGCATAATCACAGAGTTGTGCATTCATCATCACAATCAAGTTTAGAACATTTCATTATTCCAAAAAGAAAAACCCTATACCCCTTAGCAGTCACCTCTGAATTCCTCCATCCTTTCCCAGCCCTACATAACCATTAATCTAATTCCATCTATATAAATTTATTTATATTTATTTTTTATATAAATGGAATTATACAATATGTAGTACTTTGTGTCTGGTTTCTTACACTTAGCATATTGTTTTTAAAAAAACATCATAATTTTTTAAAATTAAGAAGTTGTAGGTTTACAGAAAAGTCATGTAAAAATGCAACATTCTCATATACCCCCCCTATCGTTGACACTTTGCATTAGTATGGTTCCTTTGTTAAAACTGATGAAAGAATATTACTGTTAACTATAGTCTATGGTTTACATTAGGTGTATTTTCTCATATACCACTCTACTATTGACACCTTGTAATAGTATTGTACATTTGTTATAATTCATGTAAGAACATTCTTATATTTTTACCGTCAACCTTGGTCCATCATTCACAACAGGGTTCACTGTGTTATACAGGCCTATGTTTTGTACAATGCATCCAAACTGTACAACTATTGTACAGAGAAAAAGCCATGGGAAGCAAGAGCTGAAGATCAACAGATCCTGGAAGAGAAGAGAGAGGCCAGGAGAGGCTGCCATGTGCATTGCCATGTGGCAGAGGAGCCAAGGACAAGGCAGCCAGCTCCACAACACCAATGATTTAGTTTTCTAGGCTGCTCAAGCAAATACCATGCAATAGTTTGGCTTAAGAAAAGTTATTTGCTCTTGGTTTTGAGGTTAGGAAAAAGTTCAAATCAAGGCATCACAAAGACAATGCTTTCTCCCCATGTGGCATTCTGGGCCTGGCTGCTGACCATCCTTGGTTAGCTTGTCACATGGCAAGGCACATGGTGGCCTCTTCTGGCCTCTCCCTTCTTTTCTGAGTTCTATTGACTTCAGCTTCTGGCTTCTGCCTCTGTGCCTTTCTCTTTTTCTGACTGTGTTTCATTCTCTTATAAAGTACTTCAGTAATAGGATTAAGACCCATCCTGAATGAGGTGGGCTACACCTTAACTGAAGTAGCCTCATCAAATTTCCTATTTACAATGGGTTCACACCCACAGGAATGGATTAAATTTACAAACATAATTTTTAGGGGATATGTTACTCCAAACCACCACACTCCACCCTCTGGACCTCAAAAAGACACATTCTTTCTATATTCATTCCATCACAATATCCCAAAAGCCTTAAATTATTTCAGTAACAGTACTCCTCAAAATCAGTTATGGGTGTGGTCTGTCCTTGGGCACAATTCCCCTCTGTCTGTGAACCTGTGAAATCCAGAAAACAAGTTATCTGCTTATAACATGCAATAGAGGGACAGAAAGAGGATAGATATTACCATTCAAATAAGGAGAAATTGGAAGGAAAACAGGGATCATGAGTCCCAAACAATTCCAAAACCCAGCAGGGCAAACTCCATTACATTTCAAGGTTTGAGAGTCATCTATAGATAGATGTTTTGTCCTCCAAGTCTGATGGAGTGGCAGTTCTACCCTTTTTAAGTGCTTGCACAGCAGCCATGCTCTCCCTGAACACTGGGGTGAAGGCTCCACTGTCTCCAAGCATCAGGATGGTGGCCAGGATCTCCACAAACCCCTGGGCACAAGGCCCACCATCTCTAAACACTGAGCTGGCAGCACTCTTCCAGCTAGTCCAAGAGGATGGAAAGCCCACCCTCTCCATTACTGGAACATACTCACCTTTTTCACACATGTGAGTGGGCCTGCTCTCTTGGCATAAGGTGATCTCTTCAGTCCAGACCTTGGCTTCCTTGGTGCCCAGAAGTACATTTCTCATGTTATCCCTTTCCTCTATCATTTATCTATAAGCTTCAAAGAGAAAACTGACTACACTTTCCACATTTAGCTTGGAAATCTCCTCCAATTTATTTATTTATTTATTTATTTATTTATTTATTTATTTATTTATTTATTTATTCTTTAAACAATTTATTGAAGTATATCATTCATACATGAACATACATAAACTATAAGTGTTCAGTAAACATTGTGAACTTACAAAACAAACATGCATAACATCATACAGGGCTCCCACACATCACCCCCCTACAAACACCCTGCATTGTTATGAAACATTTGTTAACAAATCATGAAAGAGCATCGCCAAAGTATTACTACTAATTGTAGTCCGTATCTTCCTCCTCTATACATTTTTTAGAAGGATTTGTTTATTTATTTATTTACTTTTATACATTTTTACCCCCTCCCCCTGTTTTTGCTGTTTCTGTGTCCATTCACTGGGCAACTCTCTGTGTCCATTTCCTGCCCTCTCTTCTCATCCTTCTCCTCCTGTCTTCACTGGGATTCGATCCTTGGAAGCTTCAGTGTGGAAGAGAAGCATCCCACCACTTGCGCCACCTTAGTTCCTTTTGTTTTGTTTTTTAAAGATTTTATTTATTTCTCCCTACCCCTCTTCATTGTTTTGCGCTCACTGTCTGCTCTCTGTGTGTTCTTCTGTGTCTCCTTGTCTTCTCTTTAGGCGGCACTGGGAACCCAATCTTGGGACCTTCCAGAGTGGGAGAGAGGAGCTGAATCTCTTGCACCACCTCAGCTCTCTGGTCTGCTGCATCTCTTATTGTCTCTCATCTGTGTCCCTTTTTGTTGTGTCATCTTGCTGAGCCAGCTCTCCATGCAGGCCAGCACTCTTGCACAGGTCAGCACTCCGTGTGGGCCAGCACTCTGTTCAGGCCAGCTCGCTGCGCGGGCCAGCTTGCATTTCACCAGGAAGCCCCAGGAATCGAACCCTGGACCTCCTATATGGTAGACCCGAGCCCACTCCCTTGAGTCACATCCATTTCCCAGTTCCTGGTTTTTAGGTGTGTCTCATCTTGGCTCTCCCTTGTGTCACTCTCCTGTTACGTCATCATCTTGCTGTGTGGCTCACGGGGCCTGATGGTGTACCCGTGCGCGGGGCCTGGTGGCACACATGCCTTCCATATTTTTCTTTTTTTAAAATTTTTGTCGAGAGGTCCCAGGGACTGAACCCAGGTCCCTCCATATGGGATATGGATGCCCAACCACCTGAGCCACATCTGTCCCCCTGCTATATCTCTTAAGGTTGACCAAAGATACCCAAAGTTACAGTCTTTTCCCATACAGGATGGTCATATAATAAATCAGGCTTAGTTTATCACCAGCATTCTAAAAACCCGACCTGGGGAGAAAAACTAGGTCTGGGGACACATGCATGGTTTCTAATATAGTGAATGTTTAGCCTACCCTGATTATCACAAAATCAGGACAGCGAGAATATTCGCATCTCCAATTTAAATGGTAGTTAACCTGTGTGTGTGTGTAGATATATATATACTATATATATATATAGTCAAATACTTGGCATTCTCTGCCTTTTTATCTCCAGCACCACCGTTGAGATTTCTGATGAGATTCTGATCATTGCTTCTTTGCAGATCATCTGCTTTTTCTCTCTGGAAAATTTTTGGGAGTTTCTAAGCAGATGCTGAGGGGATGTTTTTCTTCCTTTAATTCTTTAAGAACAGAATAAAAACATGGAAGTGATAATATTTCCAGTCATCAGTTTCTAATTGTCAAATGCTTTGCTGTAACCAAAAAAAGAATAAGAAAAATAAAAGCTGTATATAAAACACAGAAGCTCAAGAGCTGTGACTTGTTTTCCTTAGTTGCAACAGAAGGGATTGATTTAAAAGCTTTGATGTTGTGCTTATTTTTGTATAGAGACTTTGGTCATCTCGGGAGATACATCTCAAAGGTCCTGGGAGAGTTGAATAAGCACAAATGTTGAGGAAAATATATGGAATGAAACAACTTGAAAAGAAAGTCACTTAGCTCTTATAATGAAGAGGAATTTTCTTCCAAGATGTAGGAAAGAACATTTCTCAGATTATTTCATTATTATTTCTGTCAACTCTCCCATAGGATGGGAGAATTCGTTATTTTGATGTTCCAGGACTGTTTGTGGGGCCAGAAAAATAGTGAAAAATGATCATCCTTTATTGTTGGAGTTAATAACTTTTTTTTGGCTATAGTATTTAGATGAAGGTGAAAGTTTTAATTTATCTGTTTCTTGTTGTTTGGTCTTTGTGTCACCTGGAAACAGCTAAATTTTATCAAATATCCCAATGGGGCTTATGATTCAGATATTTTTGTCTCTATATAAATAAATTTTAACATATACACTTGTCTTCTTCCTTTAGAGTAAGTAAATATGGGAATGAAAGTGGATTTTGTCCAAATCCAGAGGAAACAAGCTGTTAGTGCTAAACTTAGGATGACTGCTTCCCTGTCCTTTGTTTAATGGCCATTGTCACTTCATATATTTAGTGACCCATTACTGTTTTATTAAGATTGATATGTGTCCTAAGTGGTTGCTTGAGATAACTTCATTTGTAGACATTCTTAGACATTTAGGGAGTTATAGAAGCCTTTCATTACATCTCAATTCTTATTTGGGCAAATCCTTACTTTCTGGAGTTCTGAGCCTTTCCCAGATGATATGTTATGGGTTCAACTTTTCCCTAGCTTATAGGTTGGGGGGCATATTCCACTTAAAATTATGTTCATAAAAAGAAACTAAAGTTCAGTAACTGAAAGGGACTTGTTCACAGGGAAGCCCGGGATAACAATTCAGTCTTTAGTTTCCTATGGGGAAGAGGCTAGAATGGATTAGCTCAGGTTTGGAATAATGGCTATGCCAAACTCACTTTCTATAGTAAATAATAATATATGAGATGAGATGGTGCTAGATACAGAGACCCAGAACAGACTGAAGTGGATCAGGAATTATCCACATTGTTGTGTCAGGGAAAGAAGTCATATTGTCATCATAATATTAGTTAACATATGTTGAGTGATTACTATTTATGTGAAGTCATTAATTCACTTATTTGCCTCACAGACCAGTTCTGCTTCTCAGTGACAATTCTATTATATGACAATAAACAAAAATAAACACAATTTTTGGTGTACATTTAGTCATCTCTGATACAGGAGGTTTATTATATCAATGCAACATTTGTTCACTATCAGGAAATCCAATATAATTTGATATATTTCAGCAGAGATTCTTAAAAAAATTTCTAAATAAAACAGGAATAGAAACAAATTGCTTAAATGTATAATAGTTAACATTTAGTCAATTACATAAATATTTATGGAGTGCTTATTATGTGCCAGGAACTGGAGTAAAATGGTGAATAAGTCAGGAAAGATTTCTGCTCACTTTGTACTTATATTTTGAATGTACTGTATTAGGCATTGTTTTAAGTACTTCACATATCTCATTACTATTTACAGTTCCTTTTGAAGGAGGTACTATTATTACCCTCATTTTACAGATAACAAATCTGAGGGCCAACATGTTAAGTAATTTACTCAAGGTCACCGTCTTTTTTTAAAATAAACTTTCATTAAAGTATATCATGTTACAAACTGTGAAATAGCATTGTCAAAATATTATGACTAACTATAGCCTGTATCTTAGATTTGGTGTATTTTCCCCAAACCCAACTGATTATTAACACCTTGTATTAGGATTATACATTTGTTATAGTTCATGAGAGAACATTCTCCTATTTGTCCTGTTAACCACAGTCCATCTTCCACCACTGGATTCCCTGAGTTATACAGCCCCATGTTTTGTACAAGCAAAGTTACTGTCTTAGTTTTCCAGGTTGTGATGACAAATACCACACAATAAGTTGGCTTAAACAATTGGAATTTATTGCCTCACAGTTTCAGTGGCCAAAATTCCAAATCAAGGTGCATTGGCAAAACCATGCTTTCTCCTGGGGTCAGTAGTGTTCTGGTGCTCACTTGCTGGCAATACCTGGGGTCCTTTGCCTTTCCCATCACATGGAGATGTCCTCTCTTTTCTCTTCTGAGTTTCTGCTGACTTCCTGCTTCTCACTGTGGCCTTCTCTAATTCTGGATTCCAGATTCTCCTCTTTATAAGGTCTCTAGTAATCTGGATTAAGGTCCACCCTGCTTCAGTTAGCCCTACATTAACTAAAAATATCTTCAGAAGTCCTATTTACAATAGGTTCACAGCCACTGGAATGTGAGTTAAAATTACAAACATGTCTAAATTGTGGTACATAATTCAATCTACCATAGTCACACAGCTAGCAAGTGGAGGCACATAAATTCAAACCTAAGCTTTCCCACTCTAGAGCAGGTGTGGGCAAAATACAGCCTGTGGGTAAAATTTTCAGGATGCCTGGATGTGTAAATAACATTTTAATGGAAAACAGCTACACTCAATTCATTGATGTATTATATATGACTGCTTCTATGCTACAACAGCAGCGTTGAGTATTTTCAATAGAAATGGTACAGTTTTCAAAGCCTAAGATATTTTACTCTCTGGGAACTTATAGAAAAAGTTTTCTGACCTCTTTCTCTAGAGCTAAATCCTTAACTTCTATTAAATACTGAGTCTGCATATGAAAAAGACTCACAGCAAGCATAATTTTCAATGATGAAATGACTAAACCATGCTTATAAAATATAAGGTGCTCATTATAGTCATAATTAGTCAATGTTATCTGGAGGATATAGAAAACAGCTAGACGAGAATATAATATAATTGGTATAAATATTGAAAATTCAGACATAAAATTTATCTCCTTTTTCAGATGATATGATTTATACCTAGAAAACATAAGGAATTTTAATTAAAATACTAATAGAGTTATTAATATAATTAGGTAAGATGTTTCCATAAACAACTGTACAAATATCAGTGGTTTTCTTTATATTATCAGGAAATAGTTTGAAAAGAAATGAGAAAAACTCTTTAAAAAATACGTAGGGAGTATCCGCCGTGGCTTTCTACCACTAAAGTAGAGATGCTGGCGACAGTGAGAGCAACTTTGGGGGAGAACCCAGAGTGAGCAAATACGGAGATTTGTGGACTTCTTCATGGCCAGCGCTATGGAGCTTATTGCTATGGACAGCAACCATCAAAGTAATTACAAACTCAGTAAAACTGAGAAGAAGTTCTTAAGGAAACAGATGAAAGCCAGGCATACTTTGCTGAGACATGAAGGCATTGAGACGGTATCATATGCCACTCAGAGCCTGGTTGTTGCCAACGGTGGTTTAGGTAACGGTGTGAGCAGGAACCAACTGCTTCCAGTGTTAGAGAAATGTGGACTGGTGGACTCTCTCTTAATGCCACCTAACAAGCCCTACTCTTTTGTAAGATACAAAACTACAGAAGAATCTGAGAAAGCCTGTGTTGCCCTCAATGGAAGAGAGATAGTGGATAATTTAGGACAAAAGATCATTCTGTACCTGAATTTTGTGGAAAAAGCACAGTGGAAGGAGTTGGGGCTTCTTACCTCCAGGCCTCATAGTAGTGAAAGAAATTATTTCTTCTGAGGATGAAAAATTGCTTTTGGAAAGTATTAATTGGACAGAAAATACAGACAAACAAAATGTTCAAAAATCTTTAAAACCCAGAAGAGTAAAGCATTTTGGCTATGAGTTCCACTATGAGAACAACAATGTAGATAGAGATAAGCCATTAACTGGAGGTCTTCCTGACATTTGTGATAGAATTTTGGAGAAATGGTTGAAGGAAGGTTACATTAAGCAGAAACCTGATCAATTGACCATAAACCAATATGAACCTGGGCATGGAATTCCTCCCCATATTGACATACATTCTGCTTTTGAGGATGAGATCATGTCTCTCAGTTTGGGGGCAGAGAACATGAAATGATCACAGCCTCTCCTTTTATATGTCTAATTGTTCGTGTGTCATCTCATCAGATGCCAGGAAAACAACTGTACTACACTTGATCTTAGCCAAAAGGCCGAGAAGCAGGAAAACAACTGTAATTTAATTTTTCATATATTTCATTTTCAGTAGTTAATTAAATAAAATCTGGACTTCCCTTGAAAAAAAAAATACATAGGAATTAATGTTGCAAGTTGGGTCTATTTGAGAAAGTCTTATTGAAGAACATAAGTAATGATATGAACTAATAGGAAGATATACCATTATCATAGATTGGGAACACAATACATAAATTTAATAAAATTAAAATTTGAATCCCAAAAAAGATTTGGAATTGTATAAAAATGACTTTCCATAGACAAAGAATTAAAGGAAATTAGGAAAACTATAGGTGAACAACATGAGAATTTCAATAATGAGGCAGAAATTATAAAGAGGAACCAAATAGAAAATATGGAGAAGAAACGTACAAAAACTGAAATGGAAAATTCAATAAAGTCATTCAACAACAGTTTAGGGCAGGTAGAAGAAATGATGAGTGAATTTGAAGATAAGACCATTGAAATTATCCAGTGTGAGGAGCAGAAAGAAAAAGAATGAGGAAAAAGAAACAGCCTGTAAAGCTGTGAGACTTTACCAATAAACAGACATACATATAACAGATGTCCCAGAAGGAGAAGAGGGAGAAAGAACTGGAAAAAAATATTTGAAGAAGTGATGGCTGAAAACTTTCCAAACTGATGACAGACATGAAATCCAAATGCTCAATAAACTTCATGAAAGATAAATGCAAAGACACATTCTATTTAAATAGTCAAAACCCAAAGACAAAGAGAGAAGCTTGAAAAACACTAGAGAGAAGTGATGTGTAATATACAAGGGATCCTCAATCAGATTAACATCCAATTTCTCATTAGAAACTGTAGAGTCAAGAAGGCAGGGGTATGACATATTTAAAGTGCTAAAAACACAAAAAAGGATAGACCACATGATAGGCTACAAAACAAGTCTCAATAGATTTAAAGGGATTGGAAACATACAAAGCATTTTCTCTAACCACAATGTAATGAATCTATAAATCAAAAACAGAAGGAAACTGGAAAATTCACAAAAATGTGGAAATTATATAGCATATTCTTAAATAATCAATGGGTTAAAGAAGAATCATGTGGGAAATTAAAAAATACTTGGAGATAAATGAAAAAGAAAACACAACATACTAAAACTGATGGGATGCAGTGAAGGAAGTGCTCAGAAGGAAATTTACTGCTATGAATACCTATATTAAAAAGAATGACCTCATATAAATAAACTAAGTTCACATCTTGAGGAACTAAGAAAAGAAGAGCAAACAAATGCAAAGTTAGAAGAAGGAAAGAAATAATTAAGATTAATGTGGAAACAAATGAAATAGAGGATAAAAGAACAATTTGGAGGGTCACTGAAATTAAAAGTTGGTTCTTTGAAAAGGTCAATAAAATTGACAAACCTTTAGCTAGCCTGACAAAGAAAAAAAGAGAAAAAAATGCAAATAACTAAAATCAGAAATGTAAGTGGTGATATCATTACTGACCTTATAGAAATAAAAAGGATTATAAGAGAATCCTATGAACAATTGTACATCAACAAATTAGATGATCTAGATGAACTGTAAACATTTCTAAACATGCAAAAATTGCCTGAACATTGCCTAAACATTGCCTTCACAATGTGCCAAGTACACATTCAATGAAGACAGAAGAGTCTTTTCAACAAATGGTATTGGGACAACTGGATAGCCACATGCCAAAGAATGAGGTTGAACTTCTACCTCACACCATATAGAAAAATTAACTCAAAATGGACCAATGACCTATATATAAGAATTAAAACTATAAAGCTCTTAAAAGATAAATTAGGGTTAAATATTCATGACCTTGGATTCAGCAATGGACTCTTAGATATGACACTAAAAGAAAGAGCAACAAAAGAAAAAATAGATAAATTTGGCTTCATCAAAATAAAAAACTTTTGTGTAATAAAGGACATTATCAAGGAAGTAAAGAAGGCAACCTACTTTAATGGGAGAAAATAGTTACAAATCCTATTATCTGATAAGGCTTAATATCCAGAATATATAAAGAACTCTTACAACTTAATAACAAAAAGGCAAACAACCCAATTAAAAAAAGGGCAAAGGGTATCAACAGAACATCTTTTCAGAGTATATACACGTGGCTAGTCAGCATATGAAAAGATATTCAACATCATTAGCCATTAGGGCAATGCAAATAAAAATCATAATCAGATACCACTTCACATCCACGAGGATGGCATTATTAAAAAATGGAAAATAACAAGTGTTGGAGAGGATGTGGAGAAATTGAATCCCTTGTTCGTTGTTGGTGGGAATGTAAATTGTTCAGCCTATGGAAAGCAGTATGGTAGTTTTTCCAAAAGCTAAATATAGAACTACTATATGACCTGGAAATTTCACTCCTAGGTGTATATCCCAAAGAATTTGAAAACAGGGACTCAAACACATATTTTTATATCAGAGTTCAAAGTAGCATTATTCACTATAGTCAAAAGGTAGGAACAAAACATGTCCATCAAAAGATGAATGTATACACAAAATGTGGTATATACACACAATGGAATATCACTGTGTTGTAGAAAGGAAAGAAGTTCTGAGACATGCTGCAACATAGATGAACTTTGAAAACATTATGCTGAGTAAAATAAAAAAAAAGGCACATAGGGAGCAGATGTGGCTTGAGCGCCTCCCTCCCAAATGGGAGGTCCCGGGTTTGGTTCCCGGTGTCTCCTGAAAGAACAAACAAACAACAAGCAAAACAAAGAAACCAACTCAGGGAAGCCAATGTGACTCAGTGGCTGAGCGCCAGCTTCCCATATAGGAGATCCCGGCTTCAATCCCCTGGTACCTAAAAAAAAAAAAAAAAAGGCACATAAGGACAAATACTGTATGATTTCATTTGTATGAAATATCTAGAAATAGCAAATTTGTAGAGACAGAAAGTAGATTAAGCGTTACCAGGGTTAGCACACCTGGCTATTCATCTTGACAAAAATATTGTTCAAGTTTGAATTAATTAGTTAGGCTTAAATGGATAATAAGTAACACCCAAATTCAACCAGTAAAATAAAAATTTTGATTCTTATTGGACTGGAGTTTGTAATACCTGGTAACGAAACTGTTAGAACTTGAAACTACCTGAAATGTAGTTGAATCTGCCCAAGATATGATCCAGTAACTGACTTCAGAGTGACTTGAAGCCAGGAATGAGGAAACAAAGTTATGGCTGTACTGCACTCTCTTTGGTTCAATTGTTTTCTCTAAATTGGCAGGATGGGGAAGTAAAATTTTCATTAAATTACTGTAACAAAATGGGAAGACTTACACAGCATAACGTCAACATATTATGTAGAAAATAAATTTCTATTTCTGATTTCCCTGTAAACATGTCAAAAGTGAGGATCTGATAACATGGACAAATGAAAACATTGATTTGATTTTGGGATGAGACAACATTTAAATGTATTTCTGTTATTTTAATATAGTGTCTACAGTTACATAAAAGGAAACGTAAAAAAAAAAAAAAAAAAGAAATGCGATATAATCAAATGGTTTTTCTTACATGTAAGATCCCTCCAAAAATAGAATAGTTTAAAGATGAAACAAATATGTAGTTCCTGTGGTTGTCTGCAGCCACATTTGTTTCTTTCTTATCTTGGCTCTCTAATACCCTGCCTTCAGCCCAAGTTTGATTACATATTTAACTACAGGTAATTTGCTTACTTTGGTCCTCCCCAACCCCCTTCCAAGTAATTCTGCCTTTGATTGATCAATTGCCATTCCTCTAAGAAATTGCCAACTTGCTCAGAATGTTGCTCCCCTCCTCTGCGATCCAAAAGCACTTAGAATTCTGTTCTTTTATCACATTTATCACATTTTACTGTAATCATTTGTTCACTCATCTGCTCTGGACTAGGAAGTCCCAAAAGGCAAGGAACTTTAAAAAATCTGTGTTAGCATTTGCTGTGGCACGAAGTAAAATGCTTGGTAAGCAGTGAATGCTAAATAAATTTTGCCAACACTTTCTTTCTCAAAATGGAGGAATGTCTTTGTTGAATAACAGTTAGTTATTTTCCTTTGACTGTAACTTTTGAATTAGTTTAAATACATTAAAATTTCAACCACAATTTGTGTGTCTGTGTGTGTGTATATACATATATACACACATAAAATATATACATAAAATATATATACATAAAATATATAAAATAATATATTTTGGGTTACATAGAACTAACCCAAAATGAGGGGATATTTTGCAAATATGTTCAACTTTCCCTTAATTTTCCATTTACTTTTATTAAATTGCTGAATCTGTTCATATTTCCTATTTGTCTTATCAGTTGATGATGTTGATGGTGAGAAGTCCATATGTTCACTGTTTAATTATGCTTGGGATTCTCAGACTTTAAGATACATTCACGTCACTCAGTGTTCTTGTTGAAATGCAGGTCCTGATTCAGTAGGTCTAGGTGGGTCCTGATAGTCTGCATTTGTACCAAACTCTCAGGTGATTTTGATGCTGCTCATCCTCATACCAAACTTTCAGTAGCAAGTGGTCTAGAGTGGTCTAGAGTGTAGCTCTGAGGTCATCTGCTTGAGTTCTATTCCCAACTTTGCCTCTTTTAAGATACCTAATTTCATTCAAGTTATTTAATTCCTTAAGCTCTGGTTTCATCATCGGTCAAATGGAGGTAATAACGGGCAATAATACAAATGACATGCTTAGCAGAGAATCTGCCCATAGTAAATTCCCAATAACCTCCAGCTATTTAATAATATCTCTCACAGGTCAAATTTCTCTTGCATTTCTACTTTTACAACCAGTGGAAATCCAGAGGACAGTAGAAAACATCCCACTACCTGTTTTTTTGTTTGTTTGTTTTTTTTCACAAACCCAGTCAGATAAAAAACCTGTTGGAAAGTATCATCACATATTTCTTTACCTCACATCTACCGAGACCTCCATATGGTTGAGCTTCAAGGGGGAGTGGAAGGAGAATGGAAATAAAGAGCAGGGTGAAACAGATTCTGGGGCTACCTGTCTTCTGAAGGTGTCCCTGCTTCCCCGCTTCCTTTCTATGGTCTGTTCTTTGCACAATAGTCCAAGTGACCTCCTTACAACACAAGGTCCATCATTTCTCTCTCCTTAAAACTTCCAGTGGTTTTCCCCAACACTTTATAATGAAATCCAAACTTCTAACCATAGCTCTCAGGGCTTTGCATGATCTGATTCCACCTTCCTCTCTGACTTCCCTCTTTCCTCTCTTCTCAATCGCTCACTCCTTTCCATCACACCACTCTACTTGCTGCTCTTTAAGCCTGCCAGCTAGTCCTGACTCAGGACCATTGTGCCAGCTGGTTCCTCTCCCCAGAATGCTCTTTCCCTCCTCTTTCTATTTATACCTTTCAGGCCTCTCTACAAAAGTCGTTTTCCCAGATATGTCTTCCTCGACTTCTTTAGCTAAAATTGGCTGCCCTTCCTCCATTATTCTCCATCCCACACAGCACTTAACATAACCTAAAATTATATTATTTGTTTTTTCTTACTTATTGTCCATTCTCCCTCACTAGGTTAGGGATGTATCTGTCTTTACCTGCTATATCGCCATTCTCTATATCAGTGCCAGGAGCACAAAGTAGGTGCTCAATAAATGTTAAATAAATGAATTCAATGGGAATTTCTGAAAAGGAAAAACATGATGTGGTTAACATTAGATTCCAGTATCCCTGAGAGAGGTTTAGGAGACTTGGGCAGTTCAGCCTCTCTGATACCCAAATCAGTATGCTGCTATGAACATCAGTATGCAAATGTCTGTTCACGTCCCTGCTTTCATTCTTCTGAATATATTCCTAGAAGCGGGATTGCCAGCTCCTATGGCAGTTCTATATTTAGCTTTCTGAGGAACTGCCAAACTGTCTTCCATAGAGGCTGCACCATTTTACATCCCCTCCAACAGTGAAGGCAGCCTACTCAATGGGAGAAAATATTTGGAAACCACATATCTGGTAAGGGTTTGATTTCTATGTTATATAAAGAGATCATACAACTCAACGATAAAAAGACAAGAACCCGATTAAAAATGAGCAAAAGATTTTGATAGACATTTTTCCAAAGAGAAAGTACAAATGGCCAAAAATAATGTAAAAATATGTTCAACATCACTAGCTATTAGGGAAACGCAGATCAAAACTACAATATTACACCTTATAGAAGGACCATTATTAAAACAAAACAAAACAAAACAAAACAAAACAAAACAAAACCAGAAAACTACCAAGCGCTGGAGAGGATGTAGAGAAATAGGAAAACTTGTTCACTATTGGTGGGAATGTAGAATGGTGCAGCCTCAATTTTTCTTTATTATTATATGATTAAACAAATTTACAAACATGCAATGGTACTCAATTCTTTTAACAGTACATATTTATAAACTCTATGGTCTCATGATTTTGGTTTAGTTACAAAGACATTTCACACTGTTGTGATTATGGTGGGTAGAATATTTAGCCTTCTTCGTTTATTTTTAACTGACATCCCTTTATTTACACTGCCTATATTTTTCTATATTTTGTCACTGTTTTTTGGTTTCTCTTTTTTTTTAGTGATTGCCTTTTAATTCACATACCATATTTATTTAACTATTCTTTAACAGTTGGATATTTTAGTTCTTTGTGCATTTTGTAATTTGTTTCTTTCTCTAAGAAAAAGAAACAATGCTGCTAGAAATATCTTTATTGAATATTTTTTCATCCCTTTGACTTGTTTTTTTTTTTAGAATCGATTCCCAGCAGTGGGAATATTAGGAGCATGGATTTTTAAAAAAAAATTTCTTGTTCCCAACTAATAGATGTTGGGTTGTCTTCTATTGGTGGAATGTCCTGAATCATTATTCTCCCGCAAGTCTATGCATTTAAGGCTTGAACATGCAAAGGTGACAAATGCAGAGACTTTTTCATGGTTAGTCAACAAAGAGTAGTGGCTAAGTATATGCAATGTGTAGTCTTTTGGTCTGGGTTGAAATCTGTGCTTCAGTTTTCTCATCTGTAAAATGAGGACAATAATAGTGCCTATCTCATAAGTTTATTATGAGGAATAAATTAGTTACTTAGAGCAGAGTGCTTAGAATAGTGCCTGGCACCCAATAAATGTTATTATTTTTGATGCATATGTGTGGATTGTCAGCATGTACTCAATATACATTAGTTAGTATTTTAGTAATTTCCCCCCCAGTTTCTCTGCTGTTATTCAGGGTACTTAGCTTTTGTGGAGCTGGCTTAAATATTTTTAAAAAATGACTTGTATTTACTATATATGGACCATATGTGAGCATTTGTGTAAAGACAAACAGAATATTGAAGCTGCTTTCAAAGTAGCTAAAAGTATAAGACATGGCCAGGGAGACAGAGGCATACACAAATAACTTAAGAGTGACCAAAGTGGAGTGAAGGAGATTTATCGACTATGTACCGAGTATGAAATAACCAGTTGCAAGCTTCCATTTCAGCCCTTTCACATAAGGGGTATGGTGCTTCTGGGCATGATGGCTTCCGTGGGGCTATTTCTATAGAATAGTTGATGCCAGGTGTTCTACAGTAGATGCTCAGGGAAAGCAGACGGGATAGAAAAATATATTTCCTTCAATTCCATTCCAGGGGTGGTTGATGATAATAAACTACTGAAATGAATTATCAACGAGGATGTTTCTTACTCTGTTGGACTAGCTGTGTATTCATGCTTTGATGCTTTTCTTACTGAAAATGATCATTTCTGATTAGACAGACATTTTTCTTAAGAAATTTTCTCTATAAATTGTTTGCTTTGATCTAAAAATTTACAAAATGCTGTATTCCAAAATTTCAGGACAACACTACTTGTCTCTCCTTTTATCATGTTATATGTTTGCAATTAATTAAAATTATTAAAAGTATTGATGTTTATTTAAGAAATGCTCGTATGCACATGCGATTCAACCTTGCAGCAAATAAAAACTCTGCAACATTTTAAAATCGCACATATAAGAACTGAGCGACTTAGACCAAAGTTGCATTGGTGGGGTAGGACAGTGGAGCACATTCACTGAGTGGTGTCCCGGGGTTATACTCTTGAGGAATTTCAGATTTGCCACTAGAAGCCAGTGTTGTGATTTCTCACCAGTGATAATTTTACTTCTGGAAAGGTGTTATGAATTAGACTGTAATAATTGAGTGGGATAATGTCAGAATAAGAGGTTCCTTTACTTTTTTTTTTTTTAGAGAAGTTGTGGGTTTACAGAACAATCATGCATACAATACAGGATTCCACACACCACCTCACCACCACCAACTTGCATTGTGGAATATTTGTTACAATTGATGATACCACATTTTAATAATTGTACTATTGGTTAAAGTCCATGGTTTAACATAGGATTCACTGTTTGTGTAGTGTAGTTCTATGGATTTTTCTTTTTCAGTTTCCTGATTATATCAACCACTGTCTTCTCACCTCCGTGGTTTCTGATGAGATATCCTCACTAAGTCTTACTAGGCGTCACTTGTATGTGATGGTTTCCTTCTCCCTTGCTGCTCTCAGAATTTTCTCTTTATCTTTGACATTTGACTTTGTGTCTTGGAGTAGTTCTACTTGGATTTATTCTGATTGGGGTACACTGCAATTCTTGGACATGTAAGTTCATATCTTTCGTGAGAGTTGGGAATTTTTCAGCTATTATTTCTTCAAATACTCTTTCTGTCCCTTTTCCCTTCTCTTTTCCTTCTGTCACTCCCATGACATGTATGTTGTTATGTTTCATGTTATCATTCAACTCCCTGAGCCCCAACTCAATTTTTTCCATTCTTGTCTCTCTCTGTTCTTTTCTCTTCAATTTCAGCTGTTTTATCTTCTGTATCACTTATTCTTTCTTCTCTCATTTTGAGCCTGCTGTTGTATGCCTCTGTGGCAGTTTGATATTGTTTATGAATTCCAAAAATAGATATTGGATTGTGCCTGTAAACTAGTCTGTTCCTCTGGGCATATTAGATTATATTAGATTCAGAGGTTTCACTTTTACTTATTAAATCAAGATTAGGACTTTTATTTGACCACATTATTAGGGTGACTTTGTTTGAGTCCCCACCCCCTTGGTGGGGATAAAACAGACTTTCATATGGAAGTAGACACACAGAAGCAGATACACAGGAAGAGAGAATGCTCCATAGACATGGCTCTGGGAAGAGAGATGAGCTTGATAGTTTACAGCTGGCCTTGTGGAGCGATCAGAGACGCTGAGCCCAGAAAGAAATAAGCCTTATGCCAGCCTACAGCTGAGATTGGAAGAAGCTGGGACCATGCGGCCTTAAGAGGAAAGAGGAAGGCTGGATCCTCATAGACATCACCTGCCATCTTGCATCAACACGTGGCAACAGACTTTGGATGAGGAAATACCTCTTATGGTACCTTGAGTTGCACTCATTATGGCCTTGTGACTGTAAGCTTCTACCCCAAATAAATACCCTTTATAAAAGCCAACAGACTTCCAGTACTTTGCATCAGCACCCCTTTGGCTGACTAATACAGCCTCTAATGTGGTTTTTTTTGGTGTGTATGTCCTTTCTCTTTTTCTTTGTCATTTTTTTAGGAGGTACCAGAGATTGAACCCAGGACCTTCTACATGAGAAGCAGGTGCTTAACCACTGAACTGCATCTGCTCCCCGATGAGAGTTGGTTTATTTTTATTTGTTTTTAGGAGGTACTGGGGATCGAACCTGGGACTTCGTACATGGGAAGTAGGTGCTCAACCATTGAGCTACATCTGCTCCTCTAATATGTGTGTGTGTTTAGGGCAGGCAAGGGAGTAAAGTGGTTATTAAGAAACAAGAAAATAAGAAAAGTACATGGTCCGAGGCAGGGACCTCGGGCATACTACAGGATGAGTTGCGCACACGGGACTTTAGGTCAGGGCTTTTTAAAGTCTGTTTGCTGTTCTGATTAGATGCTTCACTCCTCTAATATGTTTTTGATCTCACCTACTGTGTCTTTCTTTCCCATGAGCTCTATTACTTTTCCATTCAGATTTTCAAATTCTTCCTTGCGCTTCCTCAATGTCTTCTTGATGTCCTTTATCTCTTTAGCCATATTGAATTTCAACTCATTAATTTGATTTTGGAAATTTGTGTGCATCTCATCGATTAGTTCTTTCAAATTCTGTGTCTCTTCTGGGGCTTTGATATATTCCTTTTCTTGGGCTATTTCTTCCATTTTCTTAGTATGGTTTATAACTTTTTGCTGATGTCTAGGCATCTGATTAGGATGGTGAGTTTACTCAGATGCAGATGCTCAATTTTTCTCTCTTTCATAAGAGATTTAATGCGGGAGGCTGTGTGTTACTGCTGTTCTTTGATTCTTGTTTCAACCTGTTCTGGGTCTTTAGGATTGTCCCTGTTATTTGCTCAAAACTGGGCCCTGGACATAGTAATGGGTTGCAGACCCGCTTCCTAGGGCCTTGGGGAGGGAGGCTGTAAAGGCTAGAAAGAGCCTCTCTTACTTTTAATTTCCTCATGTGCACTTCCTTGGTCTGCCAGTAGATGGCGCTCTTTTGCAGCCCTCTCTGTTCAATGCCTGGTTGAAGTGTGTTTGCTGCAACACAGACCAGATCAATGTGATAGAGAATTCTGCCTGCAGGTTAAGAGCCTTGTAATTCAAACTTTCTCAGAGGTTCTCCAACCTTTGCCGGCAGCCCCCTCCCTTTTCCCAGATAGGAAATAATTCCACTCCCCTCTGCATCCACAACAACCAGCCCTGGTCAGTAGAGAGGAGATTGAGAGGTCAAATCACTTTAGTCCCAAGCCAGCTCCCAAGGCAAACAATGGTGTGGCTCCACCCAGTCTGGAAGGGCTCGTAGGACGCAGCAGACCAAATTTGTGGGTCAAAAGCTGAGTCATCTAGGCTGTGTCTCTTTCTCTCCCCTTTCCTGGGAAGGTGGATTCCTGGGTCCCCCTTTGTCTGTAGCCACTGACTCCGAGGCCTGAGAATTCAAAAGTGTCTATAGGGTGGGAGACGATAGTGGCAGTTGCAGCTGCCGCTTTTGACTCACAGTTTTGCTATCATAATTCTTTTCCTTTGCCCCTCACTCTTCTGGGCAGTGTCCAGCCTTCCCCTGGTGTTCTAAACCCTAAAACAATTTTTTTCTCGGCTGTTTCTGCCTGTCCTCTAGCAATTTTTTGGGAGAGAAGAGAGTCCCATGTCTTTCTAGTCCACCATCTTCCCAGAAGTCAGCATTTCTTTTAAAATGAAAAAAAAAATTCTTTCATATTCTGTTTTTGTTGGGTGCAGTGTTCTATATGTGTCAGTTAGGTCAAGCTGATTTAGTGTAGCATTCAAGTCCTGTACTTCCTTATTGATCTTCTGACTAGATGTTCTCTCCATTATTGAGTGGTGTATTAAAGTTTCCTACTATTAATGTAGAATTAACATCAATGTCTCCCTTCAAATGTCAGTATTTGTTTCATATATTTTGGTGCTCTGCTGTTAGGTACACATATATTTTGGGGCTCTTCTGTTAGGTACATATTGTTACATCTTCCTGTTGAATTTTCCCCTTTATCAGTATATAGTGGCCATCTTTGTCTCTCGTAACTGGTTTTGGCTTGAAGTCTATTTTATCTGATAGTATAGCAACCTCAGCTTTCTTTTTGTTACTACTTGCATGGTGTATATATATATTTTTCCATCCTTTCACCCTCAACCTACTTGCATCATTGATTTTAAGGTGATTCTCTTGCAGACAGCACATAGTTGGCCATGCTTTTTAAGAAATCGATTATACCAATCTCTGCCTTTTGACTGGAGAGTTCAAGATATTTGCATTAAAAGTCACTACTGACAGTAAAGGACTTTCTTCTGCCATTTTGCTATATAGCCTTTGTAAATCTTATAACTTTTTTGTCCCTCAGTTCTCTTAATGCTTACCTTTATATTTATTTGCTTTTTTGTGCCTTCTTGTTTCTATCTGGATATATTTTTCATCTATTTTTCATGGTTAACATGGGATTAAAATTTAACACCCTAAATATATAACAATCACATTTGGTTTGATACCAACTTAACTTCAATAGCAGGCACTTTCTCTATACCCCCCTATCCCACCACCATTTTTTGTACTTATTACCACTTATATATTTGTACATTTATGTACAAAATCCTAGATTTATCATTACTTTTTATGCATTTGCATTTTAGCACCTATAGGAAGTAAGAAGAGGAGTTACAGACCAGACAATACAATACAACAATACTGGCATTTATAATTACCCAAATGGTTACTTTTACTCCAGGTCTTTATTTCTCCCCGAGATGGCTCCCTTGTCTGTTTGCTCATTGTTTTTGCTTGTTGTTTGCATTCATTTTTTTTGTTGTTGTTCATTGTTTTGGCTTATTGTCTGCTCATTGTTTTTTGCTTGTTGTTTGTTTGTTTTTTCTTTAGGAGGCACTGGGAACTGAACCCAGGACCTTCCATGTGGGAGGCGGGTGCTCAACTGCTTGAGCCACCTCTGCTCCCTGCTCATTTGTTTTTGCTTATTGTCTGCTCATTGTTTGCTCATTGTCTTGCTCATTGTTTTTGCTCATTGTCTGCTTGTTGATTTTGCTCATTGTCTATTCATTGTTTTTGCTTGATGTCTGCTTGTTGTTTGTTTGTCTTCTTTAGGAGGCACCAGGACCTCCCATGTGGGAAGTGGGCCCCTACCTTCTTGAGCCACATCCACTCCCAGGTCTTTATTTCTTTAGGCACATTTGAACCACTGTCTAGTGTCCTTTCCTTTCTGTCTGAACTACTCCCTTTAGCATTGCTTGCAGGGCAGGTCTAGTGGTGATGAACTCCCTCAGGTTTTGGTTATCTGAAATGTCTTAATCTCTACCTCATTTTTGAAACAAAGTCCCACTGGATATAAAATTCTTGACTGGCAGTTGTTTTTTTTTTTTAAATAAAATTTTATTGAAGTATATCATTCATACATGAACAGACATAAACAATAAGTATATAGTAAAAGTTGTGAACTTACAAAACAAATATGCATATCATCATACAGGGCTCCTATACATCACCCCACCATCAACACATTGCATTGTTGTGAAACATTAGTTGCAAATTATGAAACAGCATCATCAAAATATTACTACTAACTACAGCCCATATCTTATAGTTGGTATATTTCCCCCCTAACTCACCTGATTATTAACACTCCTGTATTAGTCAGCCAAAGTAGTGCTAATGTGAAATACCAAAAATAAGTTGGTCTTTATAAAGGGTATTTATTTGGGGTAGAAGTCCACAGATACCAGGCCATAAAGCATAAGTTTCTTCCCTCACCAAAGTCCAATGTCACATGTTGGAGCAAGACAGCTGCTGACATTTGCCCAGGGTTCAGGCTTCTTGGATTCCTCTCTTCCCGGGGCTGCGTTTCTCTCCGGGCTTAGCTCCTGTTTCCT
>JAQZBX010008748.1:0-47478 GCA_029593785.1 Cabassous unicinctus | reverse complement strand
GCCAAAGGAAGGGGTCTGCGTCTTAAGCCGCAGACGAGAGTGGGGAGACGGACACTTCCCGGTTACCAGCGGATGATGAGTAACAATTACGGAGACCACCACACGCTCCGGAGACGAGGCTGGGCTACCAAGTCTAACTTTATTAGGCAGGCTCTGATATTTATAAAGAGCGGGAGGGGTGGAGTGAAACAGGGGAAGGGTAAGGCATACTGGGCGGGTTCTGATTGGTTGGGATGGGTTTATGTCCATATAAGGTATATGCTAGAAAAGGGGTGGTGCCGAGCTGCGGTGGCCATCTTGAAGCACACGGCAAGGAGAGATTGCTACAGATGTCGGCAGCTGATTGGCTGCGGTAGCTGCAAAGGCGTCTGCTCCTGATTGGTTGCGGCATTCGGTGCCAAAATGGTGTCCACGCCTCGGTTTTCTCGGGCAGCGCACTTAGAGCTTCCATACCGCCCTCGCCCCCCCCCACACCTCCTCCCACAGTGACTCCAATCACAGCTGCTGTCCCAGATGTGGTATCATTGCTTGAGGAAATCAACATGTTCCCTGGTATCTCAACTGCAGCTCTTGATCTGGCAAATGTTTTTTTCTCAGTTACCATTATTAAGGACCATGAGAAACAGTTTGCTTCCAGCTGTCAAAACCAGCAATATGCCTTCATTGTCATGCCCCTTGGGTATATCAACTCTCCAGCCTTATGTCATAATATTGTCTGCAGGGACCTTGATCATCTCTCCCTCCCACAAGACATCACACTGGTCCATTATATTGATGATATCATGTTGATAGAACTTAGTGAGCAAGAAGTAGTAATGTCTTTAGACTAATTGGTAAGGCATTTGTGTGAGAGAGGATGGGAGATAAATCCAACAAAAATACAGGGGCCTTCCACCTCGGTGAAATTTCTACATGTCCAGTGGTGTGGGGCATGTCAAGATATCCTTTCTAAAGTGAAAGATAAGCTGTTGCATCTGACCCCTCCTACAATCAAAAAAGAGGCACAATGCTTAGTTGGTCTCTTTGGTTTCTGGAGACACCACATTCCTCATTTGGAAGTGCTACTCCAGCCCATTAACCAAGTGGCCAGAAAAGCTGTTAGTTTTGATTGGGAACCGGACAAGAGAAGGCTCTGTGACAGGTCCAGATTGCTGTGCAAGATGCACTACCACTTGGGCCATATGATCCAGCAGATCCAAAGGTGCTGGAAGTGTCAGTGGCAAATAGAGGTGCTGTCTTAGCCTTTGGCAGACCACTATATGAGAATTATAACTCAGACCCTTAGGATTTTGGGGCAAAGCCCTGCCATCCTATGCAGATAACTACTTTCCTTTTGAGAAACAGCTTTTGGCCTGCTCCTGGGCATTAGTAGAAACTGATCACTTAACCATGGGCCACCAAGTTACCATGAGACCTGAGTTACCTATCATGAGCTGGGTATTTTTCTGACCTACCAAACCATAAAGTTGGGTGTGCACAGCAGCACTCCTTAATAAAGTGCAAGTGGTATATATGAGATAGGGCTCAAGTGGGTCTTGAAGGCACAAATATGTTACATGAGAAAGTAGCCCAAATGTCCATGGTCACCACTCTTTCCCATCCCACAGCTTTGGCCTCTTGAGGAGTTCCTTACAATCAGTTGACTGAGGAAGAGAAAACTCAGGCCTGGTTTACAGATGGTTCTACATGATATGCAGGTATTACCCAAAAGTGGACATCTGCAGCATTGCAACCCCTTTCTGGAACATACCTAAAGGACAGTAGTGAGAGCAAATCCTCCCAGCTGGCAGTACTTTGAGCAGTGCACCTGGTTGTTCATTTTGCTTGGAAGAAGAAATGGCCAGATGTGTATTTGTACAAAGATTCATGGGCTGTTGCCCATGGTTTGGCTGGATGGTCAAGAACTTGGAAGGACCATGATTGGAAAATTGGTGACAGAGGTTTGGGGATAGACCTTTCTGAACAGGCAAAAAACATGAAAATATTTGTGTCCCACATGAATGCTCAACAGACAGTGACTTCAGCAGAGGAAGATTTTAATAATCAAGTGGATAAGATGACCCAACCTGTGACTAATGCTCAGCCTCTTTCCCCAGCCACTCCTGTCATTGCCCAGTGGGCTCATGAACAAAGTGGTCATGGAGGAGATGGAAGTTATGCATGAGCTCAGCAACATGGACTCCCCCTCACCAAGGCTGACTTGGCTACAGCCACTGCTGAATGCCCAATCTGCCAGCAGCAGAGACCCACACTCAGCCCCAGATATGGCACCATTCCTTGAGGTGACCAGCCTGCTACCTGGTGGCAGGTTGACTACATTGGGCCACTTCCACCATGGAAGGGGAAGTGATTTTTTTTAACTTGAATAGGCACATACTCTAGATATGGGTTTACATTTCCTGCACGCAATGCTTATTCCAAAACTACCATCCGTGGACTTACCAAATGTCTTATCTACTGCCATGGCATTCCACACAGCATTGCTTCTGATCAAGGAGCACATTTCACAACAAATGATGTGTGGGGATGGGCACATGCCCATGGAATTCACTGGTCTTGCCATGTTCCCCATCACCCTGAAGCAGCTGGATTAACAGAACAGTGGAATGGCCTTTTGAAGACTCAATTATGGCGCTAACTACATGGCAATACCTTGCAGGGCTGGGGCAATGTTCTCCAGGAGGCTGTGTATGCTCTAAATCAGCGTCCACTCTATGGTGCTGTTTCTCCCATAGCCAGAATTCACAGATCCAGGAATCAAGGGGTGGAAATGGAAGTGGCACCACTCACTATTACCCCTAGTGATCCATTAGGAAAATTTTTGCTTTCTGTCCCTGAAACCTTAAGCTCTGCTGGTGTACAGGTCTTAGTTCCAAAAGGAGGGGTGCTTCCACCAGGTAACACAATGATTCCATTGACCTGAAAGTTAAGACTGCCATCCGGCCACTTTGGGTTTCTCGTGCCTCTGAATCAACAGGCAAAGAAGGGATTGCAGTACTGGCTAGGGTGACTGATCCTGACTATCAAGGGGAAATAGGACTTCACCTACATAATGAGGGTAAAGAAGAGTTTCCCTGGAAAATATGAGATCCCTTAGGGTGTCTCTTAGTACTGACAGGCTCTGTGATTAAAGTCGATGGAAAATTGCAACAACCTAATCCAAGCAGGACTAACAATGGCCCAGAATCTTCAGGAATGAAAGTTTGAGTCACCCCAACAGAAAAAGAACCACAGCTAGCTAAGGTGCTTGCTGAGGGTAATGGGAACATGGAATGGGTACTGGAAGAAGGTAGTGATAAATATGAACTTTGATCACATGACCAGTTATAGAAACTAGGACTGTAATCGTCATAAATACATCTTCCTTGTTTTGTTATGAGTATGATTATAATATGAACATAAAATGAATATCTTTGTTTTCTTCCCTAACTTTTTCCCTTATCATATGACATACGTTGTATTAGTTTCATGTCATAATATTTAAGGATGTCAAGTTCAAGAGTGAATATTACCCAAGGACTTGCATCTAATTCTGTAAGGAATTAATGCGTTTCTGGATATATGCAGTACAGTTGAATACTGTTGTGTGGAAACATATATTTATATATGTATGTATGTTATTGTTTTTATTTAGAGACTAAGTATGGTTTAAGGTAATGTGTATGGCTGCCAAGTTCACAAGGTGATGGTTAGGCTAATGTGTCAAGTCAGCCAGGTAATTGTGCCCAGTTGTTTGGTCAAGAAAGCACTAGGCTAATTGTAATATAAGTACTATTATGGACTTTAATCATCAGTGACTTTATTTCATAGATGGCTGATTACATCTACAATCAACCAAGGAAACTGCCTTCAGCAATGAGTGATGTTTTCTCCAATCAGTTGAATGCCTTAAAAGGGGAAGTGATTTCCACATTCAGAAAGAATCTCCATTTCTACTTCGGACAGCCAATGTCTCCTGGGAATTCATCAAGGACCTTCATTAGAGCCCCTGGTTTGCAGTCTAACTGTGGAATTTGGACTTGTGCATCCTCACAGTCACATGAGAGAATTTAATAAAATTTTATACTATTTACAGATGTCTTGTGTCAATTCTGTTACCCTAGAGAACCCTGACTAATACAAAAATTATGGAAGCATTATTTTAAAAAACCCTGTCCAGGCACATTTATCTTATTTAATCCTAAACACAAACTCAATTGTTTATCCAGTATTCCAAAAAGATGAGGAAATGAGCACAGATTGGTTAAATGACAAGACAAAGATGTCCTTATTAATGAAAACATGAAAAAAAAAAAGCTTGATTATATTGACATCCCATAAAACTAATTTTCATATTCTTTATTTTACCTTTTGCATTGATCTAGGATCATCTTTGCCTTTGCTACAAAAATATTACAATATTACTCTTAACTATAGGCTAACAGTTACATTAGTTGTATTTTTCATGTGTCAACATATTCTTAACACTTTGTAATACAGAAATATTCTTGTATTTTTATTATTAACCACAATCCTCATCCACCAACAAAATCACTATATTACACAGCCCTTAGATTATCCACTGTCTTTCAATTAACATTAACCTCCCTAGACTACCCCTTTCAGGCACATTAACATTTATAAATCAGAAGTGTTAGTTATACTCATTAATAATGTGTTACCATCAACTCTATCCCTTTTAATGTGTTACCATCAACTCCACCCTTTTATTAACACCTTTTTTAGTTACATACATTTGTTATAGCTCATGAAAGGATATTCTTATTTTGTACTATTAACCAGAGTCATCATAACCAACAGGATTCACTGTGTTATGCAGTCTCATGTTTTATCCTCTAGCTTTCCTTCTAGTGACATACATGACCATAAACTTCAGTGCTGTTAACTGTACTCTCACTAATGTACTACTATTACCTTCATTCATTTCCAAACATTTCCAATTAACCTAATTTAAGATTCTATAAAAATTAAGTATCAGTTCCCCCTTCTCTGTCCTCATTCTATCTCCTGGTAACCTGCATTCTAGAGTCTAACTTTATGAGTTAACTTATTATAATTAGTTCATATTAGTGAGATCATACAATATTTGTCCTTTTGTGTCTGGTTTCCTTCACTCAACATAATGCTATCAAGGTTCATCCACGTTGTCACATGCATCAAGACTTCATTCTTTCTTACAGCTGAATAATATTCCATAGTATGTATATACCACATTTTGTTTATTAATTGATTGGTGGATGGATACTTGGGTTGTTTCCATCTTTTGGCAGTTGTGAATAATGACACTATGAACATCAGTGTGCAAATGTTTGTTATTGTCCCTGCTTTCAGTGCTTCTAAGCATATACCTAGTAGCAGGATTGCCAGATCATATGGCAATTCAATACTTAGCTTCCTGAGGAACCACCAAACGGTATTCCACAGTGGCTGCACCATTTTACATTCCCACCAGCAGTGAATGAGTGTTTCTATTTCTCCACATTGTCTCTAACACTTGTAATTTTTTGTTTTTTCTTTTAAGAGTGGCCATTCTAGTAGGTATGAAATAATATCTCATTGTAGTTTTTTTATTATTGTTATTATTATTTTTAAAGAAGCTTTAGATTACATAAATGTTACATCAAAAATATAAGGGATCTGTAATTTCCCTGTATTCCCCTCCCCCTCCCACACTTTTCCCCATTAACATCAACTTTCTTAGTGTGGTACATTTGTTACAAATAATGAACACATATTGAAGCATTGCTTCTAACCATAGTTTATAGTTTACATTATGGTTTACACTTTGCACCACACAATTTTCTAAGTTTTGACAACATTTATAATGGCCTTTAGGCGTCATTGCAATGTCATGCAGAACAATTCCAATGTCTCAAAAATGCCCCATGTTACACCTATTCTTTCCTCTCCCAGCCCTCAGAACCTCTGGTGACCACCGCCTTTATATCAATGATACAAGTTCTTCCATTATTAGAATAATAAGTCCACTTTAGTCCATATTTGCATTCCCACCTTATGGTGCATTTCCCTAATACTAGACATGTAGAACCATCATCTCATGTGCTTTTCAGCCATTTGTATTTCATTTTTGGAAAAATGTCTATTCAAGTCTTTAGCCCACTTTTTAAAATTATATTGCTTGTCTTTTTATTGTTGAGTTGTAGGATTTCTTTATAATTCTGGATACTAAATCCTTATCAGATATGTGGTTTCCAAATATTTCTCCCATTGAGTAGGCAGCCTTTTCACTTTCTTGACCAAGTCTTTTGTAGCACAAAACTTTTCAGTTTTGAGGAGGTCCCATTTATCTATTTTTTCTTTCATTTCTTTTGCTTTGGGTATAAGGTCTAAGAAACCAATTGCCTACCACAAGAACTTGAAGATGCTCCCTCACATTTTCTTCTAGGAGTTTTATTGTTCTGGCTTTTATATTTAGGTCTGTGATCCATTTCACATTAATATTTGTATAAGATGTGAGATATGGGTCCTTTTTCTTCCTTGTGGATTTGACATCTATTTCTCCCTGCACCATTTGTTGAAGAGACTATTCCATCCCAGTTGTGTAGGCCTGGCAGCCTTATTAAAAATCAATTGACTATAGATTTGAGGGTCTATTTCTCAACTCTCAATTCGGGTCTGTTGGTCAATACATCTATCTTTATGTCAGTACTATGCTGTTTTGACCACTGTAGCTTTATAATATGCTTTAAATTCAAGAAGTGAGAGTTCTCTAAATTTGTTCTTGTTTTTCAAGGTGTTTTTGGTTATTTTGGGCCCCTTATATCTGGGATGGGCTAAAACAGTGAGACCTAGTGGTCTAAATTCATCAGCCAAATGATGGATCAGTATTGGACCACATCCCCTCCCACACACACACATTTTGGCAGAGGAGGACTTCTGTGGCTCTCCCAGTCCACAGCAGCCAGCCAGGCAGGGACTGAACCCAACCAAGGCTGCTTACCTCAAGAATGGGGAATGGGTGCCAGCAGCCATGGAGGAGCCAGTTACTCACAATCTTTTACTTCAGTTTCTCAGTCTCTTCATCTACTCTTTCCTGGATGCTTCACAGTGTTCCCTTGGCCTCCAGAGCCCCAAGATAGTTGTTTCAGATGGTTCCAGATGGTGTTGTGCAGCTGCAAATGTGGCACTGGTCTTCTCCCTTCTGCTGCAGGGCCAGGGCCCTGGATGGTTTCCAGCAACATTTAAGTTTGACTGGTGCCACCTATCTCTGCAATGCCCCCTAAGAAAGAGACTCAGGTCAGGGGCAGCAAAATGGTGGAGAAGAAAAAGAAGGAGATTATCAAAGTGAGAACCCATCCCCATCCCCTCACCCCACTCACACAGCAAGCCCCTGGAAAAGTTCTGAGTGTTTCTTTATTCTCCTTGGAACAACAGTTTCTTGAACTCTGTGTGACTCGCCTGCAATCATAAGAGCAGAAGAGGAAAAGACAAACCTCAGAAGCACATTTATAGTGTTTGCTTGTGTCACATCACCATCAAAACCAACATCAAAGGGTGACAAAGTAAATTATATTCACTATGAAGTTATAGGAAGAGTGAGAAGTATAAAGTTAATGAGAGGAAGAGAGTAAGAATTAGAAACAATAATCCAATCTACTGCAATAGTCAAACATAGGAAATAGATATGCAAGGAAGTATTTATAATATGATACAGTGGAGTCACATTTAAGGTGAAGGTTAGAATATAAAGTCACTGAATCAGAGGGGTATTTTATACACTCAAAAACATATCGGAAAATCCTTTAGGAAGATGCTTTGTTGAAGATTGAGTCTTTCAATAAATCCTATCAGTCAGGTTACCCTTCAGTGTTGGAATAGATGATTGTTTTATTGGTGGGACACCAGATCAAGCATAAATCTATGTACAGGGGCCATGTTGAATGAGCTGGTGCTGAGATCTCACTCTCTCAGAGGTAAATGATTGACAATAGCTAAGGGAAACAGTCTGTAAACTCATGTTGAGTCTGGGCTTTTTTGCAGAATGGAATAGAGAATCACCCTCTATTTAAAATCTTTCTCTTGCTTTTTCTCCTTAACCTCTATCCGTGTAAATTTAGATGAATTTTTATTTTTAAGTGAATGTTTAATGCAAATGTTGGAGGAAATATACTGGAAAGAGAAATAACTATGGACTGGGTAATATATCCTTCCTTGAAGACAAAAAGCCTAAGGATACTTACTAAATGCCTGAAAAGATAAAGCACTAATGTGGCATCCACTACATGGATGACAATTAGGTTGAAACAAAGCTAAAAAGGTTATGGGGAAAGGGTATTCCAGATGGAAAGAAAAGTTTGAACAAATGTACAGAGGCAGGAAAATTAAACAACTATGACTAATCCCAATTCATAATAAATTAAAGAATAAGAGTCAAGAATCAATTATCAGGGGGTTATTTTTACTGAAATCTGTAATGTCATTCAGAGCTGATATTTACAATGGTAGAATGCTATTAGTACAAGAATTTGTTTAAACAATCATTAGGCCAAATTCTCTTTAATTCTCAAAATAACAGTTTTAAGCATGGTTTAGGAAAACATTTTCAAAATAACACCACAGTTAAAAAATACACTTTGAATCACTGTAAAAGCTGATAACATATTGTCTATTTAAATTATAAGTTCATTTATTGAACAATCAATAACATTCCAACAATAAATTGGAATTTTAGAAAAAATCAAATTTAAAATCATTGAGGATGCAATCCTGGCATTAGGATTATAAACTGTGAGTTAATTTACAGAAAATTAGAGCTGCTATTTTAAGGTCAAGCAAATATAAATAGCCACTGTGTATCACTCGAATTGAGGCATAAGTAAAACCAGTTTCTCTACTTGATTTGTATTTTAGCTAAAAGAACATGTAAATCTGCTTGTCTGGCTCGTCAGGATAAATGATAATTCCAAAAAAGTTCAAAAGTTGAATTTCTTCAAGAATGGCACTAAGAACTACAGGTTATTAAAATATATCTAGGTGCTATGAATAAAATATCACATAAACCTGAAAATGTAGTAAATAGCCTTGCTATGTGCACCTGTTCCATGATTTATAGAGCCATTTAATAAATTTAACTTCCCTTAATCTCAAAAGTCTGAAGGAAAAACAGACTCAGAATTATCTGGCATCATTATACCTACAATAATTATTAATCAAATAGCACAAAGCAGTCTTCCATTATCATTAATCAATATTTACTGAATTCTCAGAATAAATATGATAATGTATAAGTGCTCCACATGCTTAGAGGATAAGCATTTCTTTAACTGATAGAGTTTTTCTTTTATTATCAAAATATCTCTTTGGACACCTCAACCTGTGTTTGTGAAATTGAGGGCAAGTCCTTTTCAAAATTAATTTATCCAAAGATTTCCTTAATATCACTATATTACATGAGTGAGTCCAATTTGTTTGCATCTGTAACATGTACAACAGCATAGGAGTAGAATGCAAACCAATTAAAATAAATATTTAAAAAAAACTTTTATTAAGGAGCTATTATATGGCCAGGCACTGTACTAGGTGATGGAACACAAGGAAGAGTAACATACAATATAGATTATGCCTTGAAGAAGGTGAAAAAAAGTGAGTCAAAAAAGAGAATAAATTATCACAAGACAATTTGAGAAATGCTAAGTCATAGAGATGTGTTCAAAGCGCTAAGAGCAGACAAACCCTGCGGCCATGGACAATACTAGAATTTAAAAAAACAATAAGTAGGTGCTCTCTAGGATGACAAGAAGTGGGAGGAGACTTGGTTTCCTAGAATGCTAATGGATCTCAATTTGTAGATTGATTTAGGCAGAATTCCTTCTATCCTCAACCCCAGAGCAGCATATCCAATATTTCATTTTTTTTTTCACAATATCTCAGCAGGAGATGATAACTTAAAGGAATGCAATAAGATGCCAACCATGAAACAAAGGGGAAAACTCACACTAGATGTGAAACTCATCTGCCATAGTGAGGTAGGTATAGGGAATTGCTATGTGGAATATTTTTCCCCTAGGAATTGGTCCGCTGTCCTTGTAGATTTATAGTTGAATTAAACAACACAATGAAATCATTTACGACAAGCAAATTTATTATGATTTGCATGTACCCCCCTCTTGTTTTGGATCCTCCTCTGTAGCCTCAGATTGGGGTTAATTACTGATGATTTCTCCCTTTGTATTCATAATTTTTCTCTAGCAGTTTCACAGTGTTATTATCGGGGCTTTCTTTTGTCCTGGTTAATTAAATGCTGAAAAGCTTCCAGTTGATTTCGCAGTCTGCTGAGGTAGCTAGATAATTTGCAATCTAAATAAAGTGTTCAGTTTTGACTAAACTTTCAATACCCACTCTCTTGCAGCCAGTGTGTAGGAGATGATTCTGTTGACGTTATTCATCTGTGATAAAAACAAACACTGGGTTAGAAGAAGCTCCACTATCCTTCAAATAGGACCTTGCTTCTTTGGGTTTTGGCTTTCTGTGCTTTCCCTATAATTCATTCAGTATTGAGAACTAATTACCATTGTCACTTTGAGTCACCCATTCTAGGGAAATAAAAAGCAGCACTTCTCTGGTGACAGTAACAGGCCCAAAGCAGGAGGCAGATGCATGTCTGAAGCAGGTGAGGATGCCTCTATGTCACCAAGGAAAATGGGCCCTTTGCAACATGACAGAAATCTCACCATGTGTATGTGAGTCAGTGCTCTAAGAATGCAGCTTAAGACACAGAAACTCACGTCTATAAGGTCAACTTGAGAGAAGGCTTTTCTCAAAAAAGCAGCAAAAACAGGGATGCTGAGTAGCACTTGTAGGCATTTACATAATAAATAACAGTGTATGTGCTCATGTGCTCTCACATTATTGTAACAAGTAACCCAAGCCCTAGTGTGAAATTATTTGAAATTGCCACATCATAGACCTATGAAATATACGCAAGGAAGACTGTGGCTTTCTGACCACTTTGGGATCTTTAATGCACGGCTTAAGGCTAATTAAAATAATAAGATAGAGCCCACAATGCCCATTTCTGTTAAAAAAGAGGCACTGTGGGAATAACCAAAACCTGTATTTCCCTACAAACATTTCCTACAGATTAGGCACACTGCTGGTTCCTCCACAAACTTTTTTACATCCATTGGCGCTTTCTCTGAGAGCTGCTTTATGATAGTGAGAGGGGTTTCTGTGGCACAGCTACTGCTGCTGCTTACTGAGCATATAATCTACTTGAAACACATGCAGGAAGTATAAAGGAGATTGATTATTAAGGGTGAGCTGTGGAGTGGGAGTGACAGCCCTCTCAATGCAAAGATTATCATCTCCAAGTCCATTTGATCTTCAATATGGTCACATTAAAGTCTTTGAGAAATCATGTAATACTCCCTTCAGCCTTTATGCCAGGCTAAACTTAAATCTTCGAATATCACCTATTAAATATTTATTGAGTAGTTTCTCTGATCCCATTCATACCAGGCATTATGAAAGATAAAGAAATACAAGATTTGATTTCTGCCTCCAAAGAGATTATAACTGAGTTAGAGAAAAGACCTACACCAAAAATAGACAAAAATTTAAAAATCAAGTATGATTTAAATAGTACATTTCATAGCAAAATGATAGGTTAGCATCAATTAAATAATAGGAGTTACTGAAGCCTAAAGTCATGGAAGAAGGGCAAAACCTTTCCTTTTGCTAATTATGGTGTGGTTCAGGGGTCAGTAAAATTAGCATCACCTGGGGCTTGTTAGAAATGCAGAATCTCAGGCCATGCCCCAGATCTACTGAATCAGAAACTTCATTTTAACAAGATCCAGGTGACTCACATGCACAATAAAGTTCGAGAAGCATGGTGCTAAACTATAATGCCCAGAAGGATAGGAATACCAGCTCTATTTTTCATGACTGGTCCTCCAGCACAGGTGGGAGATCAATAAATAATTGTTAATTGTTAATTGTTAGCATTGCATTGCTAAGCACAAAGAGCATAAGGGGAAAATCAAGAGTCTGTATCAGTATAATTATCTATTCTATTTTTTATTAGTATGCTTTTATTATACTTTTAATGACAGTGCGATATGTAGTGATATCCCCTCTTGCATTCTTTTTTAAAAATTTTATTGAATTGTATCATTCATATATGAACATACATGAACAATAGTGTATAGAAAAGATGTAAACTTACAAAACAAATGTGCATAACATCATACACGGGTCCCATACATCACCCCCCACCAACACCTTATATTGTTGTAAAACATTTGTTACAAATTATGAAAGAATATCTTCAATATATTATTGCTAACTATAGTGCATAGCTTACATTTGGTGTATTTTCCCCCCAACCTATATTATTATTTTTAAAAATATTTTTATTATAGAGGTTGTGAACTTACAAAACAATCATGCACATGTGTAGAATTCTCATACAACACCCCTTCACCAACAGACCACACCGTGGTGGAACATTTGTTACAGATTATGATATAATTTCATCAGACTATTACCACTAACCATGGTTCATAGCATAGATTTGGCACACTTTTTCCATTTTCCCCCATTATCGACACAGTACATCTTTGGCATAGATGAAAGAATAATACAATATTGCTGTTAACCACAGTCCATAAGTCACACCAATTATATTTTTCCCATGCTTCTCCAC
The DNA here is from genome assembly GCA_029593785.1 of Cabassous unicinctus. Lineage (NCBI taxonomy): Eukaryota > Metazoa > Chordata > Mammalia > Cingulata > Chlamyphoridae > Cabassous > Cabassous unicinctus. The sequence goes on along the minus strand of JAQZBX010008748.1, from coordinate 34,811 downwards.
ATTCCCACAACCCTGCAATAGTGATCTACATCTGCTCTAGTTCACAGAAGGACATTCTTGCATCTGTAACATCAACCATAATTCTTATTCACCTCTGGGTTCACTGTGTTATTCAGTCCCTAGATTATTCTCTAGCTTCTTTCAATTGGCATTTACATCCCCAAACTACCTTTTCCAGCCACATTCCCATTTATAAACCAGCTACTACTCACTATACTGTGTTACTATCAACTCTATCCATTTCCACACTTTTACAGTCAAGTTAATTAAAACTTCTACATCAGTAGCCCTTCTCAGCCCTCCACTTATCTCCTAACAACCTATACTCTAGGTTTTAACTCCATGTATTTATTCTTCGTATTTAGTTCAAATTAATGAGACCATGCAATATTTGTCCTTTTTTGTCTGGCTTTCTTCACTTAGTATAATGCCTTCAAGATTCATCCATGTTATCACATGTGTCCCAATTTTATTTGTTCTTATAGCAGCATAGTATTCCATCATATGTATATACCACATTTTGTTTATCCATTCATTGGTTGGTGGACACTTGGGCTGTTTCCATCTTTTAGCAATTGTGAATAATGCTGCTATGAACATCAGTGTGCAGCTGCCTTTGTCACAGTTTTCAGTTCTTCTGGATATATTCCTAGCAGAGGAATTGCCGGACCATATGACAGTTGGATATTTAGCTTCCTGAGGAACCGCCAAACTGACTTCCACAAAGGCTGCACCATTTTACATTCCCACCAACAGTGAAGGAGTGTTCCTATTTCTCCACATCTTCTCCAGCTCTTATTGTTTTCTTTTTTTTAAATAATGGCTGTTCGATGTGGTGTGAGATGATATCTCATTGTCGTTTTGATTTGCATTTCCTAATAGCTAGTGATAGTGAAAATTTTTCATGTGCTTTTTAGCTATTTGTACTTCCTCTTTGGAGAAATGTCTATTTAAATCTTTTGCTCATTTTTTAAAATTGGATTGCTTGCTCCTTTACTGTTGAATTGTAAGGTCTCTTTCTATAGAATGGAAATCAAACCCTATTGGATATGTGATTTCCAAATATTTTCTCCCATTGAGTGGGCTGCCTTTTCACCTTCTTCACGAAGTCCTTTGAATCACAAAACTGTTTAAGTTTAAAGAGGTCCCATTTATCTATATTTTCTTTTGTGGCCATGCTTTCGGTGTGAGGTTTAAGAATCTACCACCTACCAACAGGTCTTAAAGATGTTTTCCTATATTTTCTTCTAGGAGCTTTATGGTTCTTGCTTTTATATTTAAGACTTTGATTCATTTTAAGTAGTTTTTGTATAAGGTGTGAAAAAGGGGTCTTCTTTCCTTCTTTTGGCTATTGAGATCCCGTTCTCTCAGCATCATTTGTTGAATAGACTGTTCTGCCCAAGCTGGGTGGGTTTGACAGGCTTGTCAAAAATCACTTGACCATAGATATGAGGGTCTGTTTCTGAACCACAATTAGGTTCCATTGGTCTATGTGTCTATCTCTATGCCAGTACATGCTATTTCTACCACTCTAGCTAGGTCATAAGATTTAAAGTCCAGAGTGAGAGTCCTCTAACTTTGGTTTTCCTTTTTAAGATGTTTCTGGCTATTCAGGATCCCTTACCCTTCCAAATAAATTTGATAATTGTGTTTTCCATTTGTTTAAAAAATGCTGGTAGAATATTTATCAGGATTGTGTTGAATCTGTATATCAATTGGGGTAGAATTGACATGATATATAGTCCTCTAATCCATGAACATGGAATGTTCTTCCAACTATTTAAGTTTTTTAAAAATTTCTTTTAACAATTCATTGTAGTTTTTTTAATACAAGTGCTTTACATCTTAGGTTTAATTTATTCCTAAATATTTGATTCCTATAGTCACTATTGCAAATGGAATTTTTTACCTGACTTCCTCCTCAGATTGCATGTTACTAGTGTATAAAAACACCACTGATTTTTGTGTATTGACTTTGTATCCTGCCACTATGCTGAAATCGTTTATTACCTCTAGTAGCTTTGTTGTAAAATTTTCAGGACTTTCTAAGTATAAGATCATATCATCTGTGCATAGTGAAAGTTTCACTTCTTTGTTCTGATTTGTATGCTTTTTATTTCTTTTTCTTGCCTGATTTTTCTACCTAGAACCTCTAGCACTATATTGAACAACAGTGGTGACAGTGGACTTCCTTATCTTGTCCCTGATCTCAACAGGAAAGTTTTCCGTCTTTCACCATTGAATACTATGCTGGCTGGGGTTTTTTCATATATGGCCTTTATGATGTTGAGAAAGTTTCCTTCAATCCTATCTTTTGCAGTATTTTGATCAAGAAAGGATACTGTATTTTATCAAATGCCTTTTCTGCACCAATCGATAGGATCATGTGGTTTTTCTGCTTTGATTTATTATTATTTATTATTTGATTTTTTATTATTATTATTATGTATTACACTGATTGATTTTCTTGTGTTGAACCACTCTTGCATGCCTGGTATAAGACTCACTTGATCATGATAAATAATTCTTTTAATGTGTTGTTGGATTTGATTAGCAAGTATTTTGTTGAGGATTTTTGCATCCATATTCATTAGGAAAATGGGTCTGTAATTTTCTTTTTTTGTAATAACTTTGCCTGGTTTTGGTATTAAGGTGATATTGGCTTCATAAAATGAGTTTGGTAGCATTCATTCATGTCCAATTTTTTTTAGAAGAGCTGGAATAAGATTGGTAGTAAATCTTCTTTGAATGCTTGATAGAACTCACCTGGAAAACCATCTGGTCCTGGGCTTTTCATTTTGGGGAGTTGTTTGATGACTGTTTCAATCTCTTTACTTGTGTTTGCTTTGTTGAGGTCTTCTATTTTTCCTAGGGTCAGTGTAGGTTGTTCATACATTCCTAGGAATATTTCCATTTCATTTACATTGTCTAGCTTTTTGGTGTACAGTTGTTCATGGCATCTACTTATGATCTCTTTTATTTCTGTGGGGTTAGTAGTAATTTCCCTGTTTTCATTTTTTATTTCATTTATTTGAATCTTCTTTTTTTCTTTGTCAGTCTAGCTAAGGGTTTGTCAATTTTGTTAATCTTCTTGAAGAACCAAATTTTGGGTTTGTTATTCTCTCTATTTTTTGTTGTTGTTGTTCTCAATTTCATTGATTCCTGCTCTGATTTTTGTTATTTTGTTCCTTTTACATGCATGGGATTGGTTTGCTGTTCTTTTTCTAGTTCCTTCAGCTGTGTAGTTAGGTCATTGATTTTAACTCTTTCTTGTTTTTTTAATGTAAGCATTGAGGGCTATAAATTTCCCTTTCAGCACTGCCTTCACTGCATCCAATAGATTCTGATATGTTGTGTTCTGGTAGTTATTCCTCTCGAGATATTTATCGATTACTCTCAAAATTTCTTCTTTGAGAAGATCATTTAAGAGTGTGTTTTTTTATATCCATATATTTGTGAATTTTTCCTTTTTCCACCTCTTCTTGATCTCCAACTTTATTCCATTATGATCAGAGAAAGCGCTTTATATAATTTCAATCTTGTTGAATTTATTGAGATGTGCGTTATGACCCAATATATGGTCTATGCTAGAAAAAGATTCATGAGCACTTGCAAAGAATGTATATTCTACTGTTTTGGAGTGCAATGCTCTGTATATTTCTATTAGGCTTAGTCCATTTATCATGTTATTCAAGCTGTTTCTTTAGTGATCCTCTGCCCAAATGTTCTATTCAATGCTGAGAGTGGTGTATTGAAGTCTCCAATTATTATTGTAGAGATATATATTTCTCCCTTCAGTTTTGCCAGTGTTTGCCTCATGTTATCTTGGGGCATCCTGGTTAAGTGCATATATGTTTAAGATTGTTATTTCTTCCTGGTGAATTTCCCTTTTTATTAATATATAATGTCTTTCCTTGTCTCTAATAAGAGTTTTGCTTTTAAAGTTTATTTCATCTGATATAAGTATAGCTCTTATGGCTTTTTTTTTTTTTTAACTACATGTGTGGAATATCTTTTTCCAGCTCTTCACTTTCAAGCTAATGGTATCCTTGGGTATAAGATGAGTCTCTTGTAGACAGCATATATATGGCTCATATTTTCTTATCAATTCTGCCAGTCTGTATCTTTTGATTGAGTAGCTTAATCAATTAACAGTCAATGTTATTACTGTAAAAGCAACTCCTTTTTCACCCATTTTGACCTTTGGGTTTTACCTGTCATATTTTATTTTCACCATTCTTTTTACACTTTTAGTTACTTTTACTGATATAATCTTCATTTCTAGACTCTCTTCAAAGCCTCTCTCTACTGCCTTTCATTTTCAGGCTTTAGCACTCCCTTTTGTATTTCTTGTAAAGCTAGTCTCTTTGTTATAAACTCTCTCAGTTTCTGTTTCTCTGTGAATATTCTAACTCGCCCTCATTTTTGAAAGATAATCTTGCTGGATATAAGATTCTTGGTTGGCAATTTTTCCCTTGCAGTATCTTAATATATCATACACCTGCCTTCTTGCCAACATGGCTTCTGATGAGAAATTGGCACTTAATCTTATTGGGCATCCCTTATATGTTATGCATTGCTTTTCACTTGCAGCTCTCAGAATTCTCTATTTGTCTTTGACATTTAACATTCTGATTAGTATTTGTCTCAGAGTTGGTCTATTTGGATTTACTGAGATGGGCATACATTGTGTTTCTTGGACACAGATTTCTATGTCCTTCAAATATTCCTTCTGCCCCTTTTCCCTTCTATTTTCCTGGGACTCCCATGACATGTATGTTTGCACTTTTCTTGCCATCATTTAGTTCACTGAGACCCTGTTCAATTTTTTGCATTCTTTTCTTCACCTGTTCTTTTGCATGTTTGCTTTCAGAGGCCATGTCTTCAAGCTCACTAATCCTTCATCTCCCTGCTCAAATCTGCTGTTATCTGCCTCCAGTGTATTTTTAATTTTATTTATTGTGTCTTTCATTCCCTTAAGAATTGCTACTTTTCTATGTATGCTTTCAAATTCTTCTTTGTGCTCACCCAATTTCTTATTAATATCCTTAATCTCTTTAGTCATTTTGTTGAATTTATTAAGGAGATTTGTTTGAATGTCTATGATTAGTTGTCTCAATTCTTTTATGTCATCTTATCTTATTCCTTTAATTGGGCTCTATCTTCCTGTTTCTTGGTATGGATTGTAATTTTTTTGGCATCTTGGCACCTGGCTTACTTATTGTATTTATTCTGGGTGCAGTTTTTTTCTCTTTAGTTTAGGGCTTTCTTGCCCTTTCTCCCTTGCTGGTTGTGTAGTAGGAGACAAGGATGTAATTGGTGCTGTAAGATGTGGAGGCTGAAGCTGCCTGCACTGTCCTAGAGACCTATGAAGCTTCTCTCAACTTTCTCCTTTGCCCGGGGTAGGGACAGAGCCACAGCCCTGTGTAATAATCCAAGTTGTGCAGGCCCAGACCATCTGTAGCTGCCTGGAGAGACTGATGAAGCTTCATATCCCTTCCTCTTCTGCCTGGGATAGGGATGTGGGCAGCAATCTATGCTGTGTGGGTTCACAATGACTACAGTTGCCCAGGTAGATTGACTTAGCACCACCTTACCCCCTGCCAGGGATTAGGATGGACTCTCTGGAGTGCTCAACAATCAAATCATGTGGGCTGAATGCACTTGCATCTGCCCTGAAAGGTTGAGGGAATACTGTCCCTCTGCCCTTTAGCAACTGGGAACAGAACCACCGATGCCCAACAGTTCAGTCCTTGTAGGCCAAAAGTGAGGAAACACCAGCTCCCCCCATCTTATTGAATGGTGAGGGTAGATCCACAAGCACCCAACAGTACAGTCCCTGTAGACCGAGAGTACTTGCCATTGTCCAGAGACATCGAGGATACACCTGCCTCCTCCTATCCTATTAATACGTGGGGTGGATCTACAGACACCCAACAGTCAAGTCCATGCAGGCCAAAAGTGCCTGCCATTGTCCAGAAAGGTTGAGGAAACACCAGCCCATTCCTATCCTATTAGGGGGTGGGAGTAGCACCTGCAGTTTCCCAGAAAGGCTGAAGAAACACCAGCCTGTTCCTATCATATAGGATTGGAAGGGTAGAGATTGAATTGAAGGTGCTCAACAAACCAGTTTGTGTGGTTTGAAATCACCTGCAGTTGCCCAGAGAGGCTGAGGAAACACAGCTCCTCTCCTGTACTATTGGGGTGTAGGGATGGAGCCCCAGGTGTCCTACAATTCGTCTGTGCCAGCAGAATGTGCCTACTTTTACACAAAGAAGCTGGTGCAGGTCCCCCCAGCTTCCTCCCTGCCAGAGTTGGGGCTGGAGCCTAGGCTAGGGCTGCAGTCTGATCTGGGTGAAATAAGCCCATCCTTACCTTCACTGTGATTTTCAGTCAGCCCTGCTTCCTCTCTATCTATTCCACTTTTAAATACCCAAAGAACTCTTCACTTTGGGCATGAAAAAATAATATTTAGGTTAATTAGAGGAACCCTCATTTTATCCTGAAAACAGCACCTGAATTCCTGCGGAATGACATTTAAAATATCATTTCAAAGGAAAAGTGTTTTTATTCATTAATTTCTATTAAAATGCTAAAATTATTTATAATATTTTGAATAAAAAGACAGTTTGGCATCCACATATAAAAAGAGAAAAATTATGAATCAATGATTTCAGAACATAAATTACAATTGACTTTAGAAAAAATTTACTTTTATCTAATTATTCCTTATTGGTAAGATTCTATGAAAAGGCTTTTTATATTAAACTCTCAAAAGAAAATTAAGAAAAAAAATGACATTGCTTACTATGCCCATATATCGACTAGATGAGAAGTTAGAACTTTATAATGGTAGGAATCTAATCAAACAGGCTTTTAAAAAACATGTCTGCCTAATTTTTATTATCAGGTTTCTACAACTGGACATAACTTTGCAATTTTTAAAATGTTGAAAAAATCCAATACAAAAATCAATAAATGCTCAGAAAAATTATATAAAGACCTCCCCCTGAGGTCTCTGATTCATGTTTTGAACTATAAAGTGATTGTGTAGAACAGTGACTCTCAATCACAGTGGTTCATTAGAATAGCCTGGGAAATTTACCAAAAATACCAATGGCCAGATCCCACAGAGTCCAATTTAATCAGAATTTCTGGTGTGAGACCTCACTATCCATTTGGTGAAGGAGGTCTGGCTACAGAGTATTTTCTCTTCCTAGTTCTTTTGATACTTATTTCCCACTTATAGACATCATACTTTATCAGCATTCATATTTTGCAATAGCATTACTGGCATAAGTCATTCAGGTATTTTTGCTAGGAATAAATGGAAGGCCCATTAGGATATACTTTTAAAAGCTACAATTCCCAAGGGAATTAAAAAAAATCAATCTATACTTCATGTTTTTTTTTACTGTCTTCAAGATAGATAAAATGATGTAGTGCTTTTAGATCTTCAATAAACTACAACTCCAAGCCCCCTCTCTGATCCTGGAATCTTGAACGTAGATACAGAGTTGATGAAGGTGGATGTTGATGGTTTTTGCAAGTTCCCTCCCTCACTACTTAATTTACTCCAGTTTAGGAATGCACTTTCTATAGCCATTTCTTCTGGAGACACAGGTTAATGTGTCTGTACAATTCTTTGATCAAACCGGGAGCCAACATTTCAAAGTAGCAATAATTACTTATAGTAATAAAATTGTAACAATTATTTCTAATTTGTTCAAATATATTTACCAAATATTTGTTGAGGGTTTGCAGTGAAAATGGCAGACACAGTCCATATGCTCAAGGAGTATACACTCTCATTGTAGGAGAAAGACAATACACAAGAAAGCAAATAAGATAATTTCAGGTAGTGGTAAGTACTATGGAGTAATAAAAACAGGTTGATATGATAAGATGCAGTGGTAGTCATGGAAAAACCTTCCTGAGAAGATGGATTATGTTGATGAAAATTTGAATACTTTTTCTACCTGAAACTCTCAAGACTATATATATTATAAATACAATAAAATTATATGTAAGTAAAGTTCTTCATCACCATGACTTATTTCAATAATCTTAATACCTGATACTAAGTGTAAGATTCATAAGCAAACCTTAATTGACATAGCAATTTCTTAATTGATGTTCCTTTTTCTTAAATAAACTAAGAGCCATGTGTTAGGCAGCGACCAAGCTCAAACACCTTTAATAAAGGAGTCAATGGATACACTTAAATGCCCCCAAAATTACAGCCCAAATCCTGGGAGACACCAGTCAGGCCCCACCTACTCCTAGCTGGTGATTTTGTCATTCAACCAGTTCTTCCTTTTCTGCCAGTTGAGCAGCCCGGCCCACCCACACCTGTGTGTCCTGCAAATGAAATGGCATGTGGAAGAAATTTTAAAACTTCGAAATAAATAAGAATTTTATTTGAAATGGTAAATGCAGTAAGTGGGGATGGAAAATACGATTCTCCTTTTACCTCCTTCAGAATGCCTTTTTTTTCCAACCTTGAGCAGACCCTGTTCACCGAGTCTCATAATGGTTGCACTGTCACACCTCAGCTAACTCCCTGAGCTGACCTGCCCTCCTCCACACACCTCGTTACCATCCCAAGGCCAGATCCTCCCTCCTACTAATTCCAAACCTGCTACTGAATCTTGGCAGATATTTTCCTTGGCTAATCTCACTTTCCCAATTGATTTCTATTTTATGAAATGTCTCAGCACTAAACTTAGCTCTCTTTCTTACCCTTGCCTCTCAGCTGCCCCAGAGAATATCCGCAATTAGCCCCTAGGTCGGTTTTGTTCACTATTTAATACACATTATTTATGGCATTATCTCTGTGTATTCCAGGCCATGATCTAAAAACTAAGAAATGAAGGCTAAATCCAATATGGGCATGCCTTTAAGGAGCTCACAGTTTAGCCAGGAAGGAAATATTTATGCAATCATTAAAATGTTATATGTGCAATAAAAGAATATACAAAATATCTGGGAGGACAGAGTAGAGACCAACTAGAGAGGAAAGACAGTGGCCGTTTCCCAAAATGAGATGGATCTAAAAGGACAAGAGAAAGAGAAAAGGTCAAGACCAGGAGAAAAATGTCAGGGGTATTGAGGGTACGATGGGAAACTCATTTTAAACAAAGGAAATAACATAGTTTCTCTGTTCTTCTATTAATAATTATTCCTCAATGATGCTCAGGCACAATTTTTAAAAAAATCAATGCTTCATTTTAGCCCCTATTCTTTGAGTTCTCACTCCATCACAATAAAACATACTATCACTAACAAAGCACCTTCCCAAAAATTGAATAATTTAATAAACTGTGTGCAGAGAAGTAAAAATTTGAGAAATAAATAGAAAAGAAAAGAATATGGAGCATATTTGAGATGGATCAAAGATGTGACTATAAGAAAGGAAAGTATAAAAGTATAGACATTTAAAAATTGTAATGGAGTAATTTTTATAATCTTGGAGTGAGAATAAGATTATTTAATTAAATAAAAACTAAATACTTGTCTTTGGAGAAAGATAACATAAGTAAAGATAAAATCACACTCTAGGCTTGTCCTTTGAGATCCATGTTCTGTACCTTTCTAATCTGTTGTTTAGAGTAGTGGGCCCTCAGTGACCCCAGAGCCCAGTGAAATGGATAAGATTAGTGATTCTTGAGTTCAGCCAATTGAGTGCCCCAGCAGACAATGTAAGGGAAGGGGAGGGTAACAGCAGGTTCTTATTTTCCTTGCACTTATGTAGATAGTCACCTAGGACTTGTTGTGACCCTCTGTCAAGGGCCAGTGGTCTTCTGAAAGCCACTGATCCTACATTATTGTAGCCCACAGTTTCCAGAAACCTGTCCCTGCCATCATCCCTTCACCCTAGAGGTGATCAGCTCTGGGTTACTGCACAAGCACTTATGGTTTTCCTTCCCCCCTGCCTTTGTAAACAATCCCTTTGTAATTGAATTTTCCTCAAATTATCCTAATCAAGTTGTGCTATATGTTTCTGTTGGGGTCCTGACAGATATACTAATTAAGAAATACAAAATATTAATGATCATGACTGTGGTGGTTTGAAGCTGTATGTACCCAAGAAAAACATGCTCTTACATTCATCCATTCCTGTGGATGTGGACCCATTGTAAGTAGGACCTTTTGATGAGGTTACTTCATTTAAGGTGTGGCCCACCTCAGTCAGGATGGGTCTTCATTACTGGAGTCCTTTATAAGAGAAGGAAATTCAGACAGAGAGAGAGAGAAAGTCACAGGGAGCAAGAAGCAACTACATCAGTGGAACCCAGAGGAGAAGGGAGAGACTGGATTTGCTGCCATGTACCTTGCCAGGTAACAGAGGAGTCAAGGACTTCCAGTAGCCATCCCCAGAATGCCACAGTCTTTGGGATGAAAGCATCATCTTGATGATGCTTTGATTTTATCTTTTTTTTTAGATGCACAACAGTCAGCTATTAAATTCCCATTGCTTATTCCAACCCATTTCATGGTATGTGCTTGAGCAGCCTAGGAAATTAAAACAATGATACAGCACATAAAGAAAGAATATTTGCAATAGTAACAATAACTTCCAATTATTGAGTGGTCACTCTGTGCCAGTTACTTTGAAAAACACATTAAAGAAATAATCTATAAATTCTCATAACAACCTTAGGAATAAAGGTCTCTGAAGATCCCAATTTTATAAATGCATCAACCGAATCTCAGAGAGGTGAAATAACTTGCTCAGAATCACATTGCCTGAAACTGGAGAGCCGGGCTCCAACCCCGTCTGATTACAGCGTCCACGCTCTTAACAATAGTGCTCCACTCAGAAGAGAAAAAAGATAAAGTGATTAAAATAATAGCAGTAAGAGTTAGTACCTGTCTGATATTTATTGTCTGTAAGGAATTTTTCTAAGCATTTTACTTATATTAACTCATCTAATCCACCCAGAAACCTTATGAGGCAGAGGGGCTCAGTGATACACCCACGGTCATATAACTAGTAAGTCACAAGATTGGTATTTAAACTTAGACTGACTTCTGAATCTGTGAGTTTCATCGAAGTTTCATACTTTACTGGCCCTCAATAGTGAATAGAAAATTCACCAGCTAAGAAAGAGAAAGGAGGATGTTGAATATTTCAAATAATCAAAGAATTCCAAATAAACATGGAGATGATTCCTTTTTGTCAATAAGATGGGCCAGAGCTGTTGCTGCATCCAGCTGAACCAGCAGCAGTAACTCACACTGAAGAAATAAGGGAAGGACTCAGGTTGAGACTACCTCAGATCACTTTACAATGGAGCTGGCTGCTATTCCAAAGAGGCGTTAAACACCAGTATGATCAATTCAGAGCATTTATTAGGAGAATTTACCAAGAGCCGTGACTACCTCGTGAATGACAGCAAAACAGAAAGAAATTCACTCCATTATGTCTACACCTATGGCAACCACTCTTCAGATTACATGTGGCTGTAGAACAAAGGTGGCTAGGTGCCAGGGGCTTGGGTGCAAGTTTTGGGAAACCTTTTGGCATGTGCTCTCTTTTCAAAATGAGATGTGCTCAGGGGTGAGCTGCAGCCAAGATTATAGCAGCCAAAACTCAACCTGCTTCCAGGGTGTTTTAGGAAGGGATATCTGAGGAGGAGGAGGGCATGGGCAAGGCCTATCCTCAGGCAGGTAAGTGATGTTATCTGTATCACACAATTATAAAGATTAACTGTAGCAAATTTGGACGGGATTGGGGGTAATGATACTCTCATATGCTATTGGCCGGAGAATACAATGGAATAATCTTTTTGATAATTCAAATAGTCATCATTAGGGAATGCATTAAACAAATTACAAGTCCATGCAGTATCTGCCAAAATTAAGCTGCACAGTTATACTGAAAGACATGAAGACGATTTCAAATTATATCTTTGAGTTTAAAAAAAGATTTTAAAACTATATATAATATGATATTTATGTAAAATTATATATATATATATACAACTAAAGATTTAACTTTGAGAAGATGTGAGCTAAAATATTAACAGTGATTACCCCTGAATAGAGCCAATGCTGACCTTCATATCTATGTGAATTAAAAATGTCCCTACCATGGTTCGATGGAAGACTAGATTTTAGTTTCTGTTGGTCCATGAAGCCAGGAGTCTGCATCCAGTAAACAGCTTGCACAATGTACATGGTGTCTGCCTTTGGCTGTGGATAGATTTGAATTTGAATATATTTTAAATAAAAGCACATTACATAAATTTTCTTATCCAACTCACAACTCAGTTTGTAATTTAGTATCTGAGTCTCATTTGCAGTAGTCAATACTACTTATTGGCCTTGCCTACTTAATTTGGACCACATGATTGATCATTTTACCACGCTTTCAATTGTTTTTGTTCTAGAAGTTCCCAGTAATTCTATAGCCCTTGATCTATTTCCAAATCCCTTTCATCCAATCTTGCCCCCACATAATACCTTTTTTGGATAATATCATACAATTTTGCAGAGGGTTTCGAAACTCAGTGGGTGTCAGTCAAAAATCACACTAAAATATTTTTACTGTCCTTGCTCAGTTCTTTCTCCCACTCTCTTTGGAAAAGAAATTCTAAACGTTGACTACTCTCTGCAATTATTGAACTCTATCTTCAATGCTCTCCTTTTTAAATAAGAAAAAAAAAAAAATGGAAGCATCAGTATGAGCTGCTTCAAACTGGAAGTATCTACCTTTCACCCACCTTCTTTCTTTTGAGGCCAATATCTCTACTTTAATCCCATCCTCCTTTGTTTTATTTGGGATTTTGTTCCATCTCCCTTATATCCTTAAGCTTTTTCTCTCTATTACTTCTTTTCTCTCAACTGTCAGCACATCATGCTATTTCTTAACCCATAGTAACTCCTTTGTTGATACTCCAGTGCTCTTCTATTTTTCTCAGTCGTTTGTTGAAAAAGTACTATACTCATGTTTACCATGTCTTTCCTTTTGCTCACTTCTCTAGCCACTACATTCTACCTTCAGGTGCCTCCTCCTCTCTGAAACCACTGTGGCCAAAGTCACGAAAGACCAGATCATTTATTTAGCTAATTCCAATGGACAATTTCTGCAGTTCCTATCTTACTGCACCTTTTGACATAGTTTTACACTGATTTCTCCTTGAAAATTCTCAATTTGTATGGCTTCTGTGATATACATATTTCTGCTAACCTATAATCCTACTTTCGTTATTTCATGTGTTTCTCATTGTTTTTCAGTCCCTTTTAACATACTCTTCAGTTTCCACCTTTGGTCTGCACTTTAGTCTCTTTATCAAGATGCCTATTGTAGGAGTGAAAGATACAGCAGTGAACCACACAAAGTTCTTACTCTCAGGGAATTTGCATCCTAGTTTGTATCTCTATGATGCAAGAGAGGTTAGAGACAGAAAGACCGTCTGAAACAACATAAACAAAGGAAAATAACAGATTGTTATATGTGTCATGCAGAGAATTAAATTAAGCTCATGTTCTAGTGGGTGGGAGTCAGAGGAGGTTTCACTGAGAAGATGACATTTGAGCTGAATTCTGAAAGTCAAGAAGGCAGCCATGTGAAGCTGCTGGAAAGAATAGTTCAAGAAGGAAAACCTGCTAGTGCGATGCTGTAAATGAACTCAGCATGTTTGAGGAGAGGAAAGATGTCTATTGGTTTGAAAGCCTGGTGAATAATAAGACCAGTTATAGTCAGGGAATGTGCCAGGGCAGTAGAGGCTTTAAAGCCAGTGTGAAGAGGGTTTCAGGGGAAACATGGGTGTGATATGATTTATACTTCACAATATCACTGATTGCTGTGTGGAAAATGGATTGCAACCAAGAAGGAGTGGCAGCAACACCATTTAGGTGGACTTTGTAGAGAACTGATTGAGCTATAACAATGGGTCTCATGGACTAGAGTTGTAGCAGTAGATGTGGTAGTGGTAGATATTTTCAGGCATGTTTGGAGGTATTGGCAGAAAGTACTGCTAAATTGAGAAGCAGGAGTAATGGAAAAGGAGGAATCACTGTGTGATTAGTGGTGTAATTTGTTTACATGAAGGATGGGTGAGTGGTGGTGAAATTGGAGAAACAGGTATCAAGAGCTCTGTTTTGATGATCTTTGAGATTATTATTGATATACCTGTGGAGACATCAGTGAGTTACAAGACTCTTGTCTGGAATTTAAGGAAAAGCTCAATGATGAGGATATAAATTTAAAAGTCACTGCTATAACCTGTATTTAAATCTGGAGGAAAAGATAGGGTCTACTAGGAAAATAGTTTTTAGAAAGGGAAAGGTGGGACACTGGCTCACTCCAAATTTCAGAAGAGGTCAAGAAGAGGATGAGGAAGGAGCTCACAAAGGAGACTGAGAAGAGATATAATCAACAGTATTAAAGAAATCAAGAGGAAAAAAACTATTTTAAGAAGGAAGAGATGAATATCTGGCTTAATGCTGCTTTGAGCCAAATAATATAAGAATAGTGATAAGAACATTCAATTCTGACAACATGAAAATCATCTATGGCCTACATAGGGAAAGTCTTAATAAAACTGTGAGGGCAGGGACCCTATTACAGGAGTGGAGAAGACACAGTGAAAGGAAACGGAGTCAGCAACTCTACATGACACTTTCAAGAAGTTTTGCAACTTTCAAGAATAGCAGAGAAATGAAGTGCTTTTTGTCTGTTTTGTTTGTTTGGCCTTGTTTTTAGTTTAGAAAAAAACTACACCATGTTTGTTTTGGATTTTTGTTAAGGCACCAATTTCAACTCCATCCCTCGAGACAGGGAAACAGAAACTTTTCCAGATGCCTTTGTCTCCCTCACCACTCATATTCCATTAATTATTATAGACTGCCAGCTTTACCTCCTGTTTCTTGAGTCCAGCTCTTCCTTGCCATCTCTATTACCATTGTTTTAGTTCAGGCACTTACTTAGATCAATCTCCCTTCTCTCAATCTTACCATCCATTAAATCCTTTCTTTGCAATAGGAGTCAACCACATAAAATAGAAACATAACCATTTCAATACCATGTGCAAAATGACTAATTCCTACTGACTACAGAATTCAGATCCAGTATTTTAACACGGGACAGAAAGCCCAGTCAGATCCCCTAACTTAATCTCATTTTACATTCTTGCTTAAATATTTAGTAATGCTGTGGAATATTAAGTTACCGTACTTGTTTATTGCTGAATATCCATGTTGTTTTGGGCTGAGGCATTTCTCTGGCTGACCTTCCCCTTATGTACTAGATAATTCCTACTAATTCATGAAGATTCATATTAGCATTCCACTTTTGAAGAAAAAAAGGTCTTTCCTGAAACTTAAGTTTCAGTTAACATACCTCTTTGCGTATGCCCATAGGGACTTCACTATATATGTTTGTGTGTGTATTTTTTGTTGACTCAAAATCATTCACTTAACTATTTGTCTCTACCTCTAGTGTGGGGTCTTCCAGGATGAAGGCTATTTCATATTCACTTCTGTTGTCCCAGGTCATGGCCAGTACCTACAAGGCAAATATGGTTGTTAATCGGAACACTTGTCCACTCTTCAGATCTGATGCTCAGTGACACATATGCATAAAAAATACCCTTTCCCAAATAAAATTTACATGCTTATAAGAAAAAGGGCAACTTAGGAAATCATAGACTCTGGAGACAGAAGAGCTTACCTTCAATTCCATGATTGCTATTCATTGACTCTCCTGTAGGTCACCCAGACTCTCTAATGTTTTGAGAAATAAAAAGACATAATATTTATCAAACTATAAAATACCTAGGATAATGCCTGGCAAATAATAGGTGATCCATAAATGGTAATTTCCCCTCCTTCTGTAAATGCCCAGAATCAGTCACTTAATGAATACGTGATAAACACTAGTTATGATGAAGACACCATTCTAGGCATTAGAATCCAACCATAACCATGTCAAACATGATTCTTACAATCATGGTACTTATGACAGTTTAAAGCTTTTTGTGGATCCCAGAAAAGATCTGGTCCTTAGAGCTAATCCATCCTTGTGCATGTAAACCTATTGTAGGTGGGAACTCTTGATTAAGTTGCCTCTGTTAAGGGACTTCTTTATTAGATCACTTTTGGTTAGATCACATCAGTTAAGGGTGTCTGATTAGATTGCAGGGCGCAGGGTGGTTCTTATCCTCTTAGTGGAGTTCTTTATAAATGGAGGACTAAAAAGCTGCAGGCATACAGAGCAAAAAGCAGCAGAGATGGAGAGAGGCCTCCAGAAGTTGACAAGCCCAAGAGAGAGAAAAGCCGCAGGCCGGGAGGCGAGGGGATAGACACGCCGACTGGCGTTGTGCCCTTACTGTGTGCCTGATAGCCCACAGCTGCAACTTGGAGAGACAGCATCTCTTGGTGATGCCTTGCTTTGGACACTTTCACAGCCTCAGAACTGTAAGCTTTCAACCTAATAAATTCCCACTGTAAAAGCCAACACACTTCTGGTATATTGCTTGGAGCAGCACTTAGCAAACTAAAACAGTACTTATGCACTTTAATGGGGACCAAGGCTTGACAGACACATGAATTGTTTAACTGCCATGGTGAAAAGCATAGCTAAGAAGCAGTGTGCTATGAAAACATCAAGCTTGCTGCCCATAACTTTCCTTTCATTACCTGCTGCATATGTCCTTTGTTACTAGCTTTCGTCTAGGTACTTGCTCAATATTGTTAACTTTTCTATTCACAGATCATCTATCAGTGAGTGTTATGGATTGAATTGTGGCCACCAAAAAGATACGTTCATGTTCTTACCCCTAGTCTAGTGAATGTGATACTATGTGGAAAAAAGGACCTTTAAAAATGTTATGAGTTAAGATGAGACTAAACTAATTAGGGTGGGCCCTAATCCCATTTGGCCGGTGTCCTTATAGGGAGGAAATTTGGACACAGACAGAGAGGAAGATGGCAGCCATGTGATGGAGGCAGGGGTTGAGTTATGACACAAGCCAAACAATGCCATGGATTGCTTTCAAGCCCTTATAGACTTCAGAGAAAGCATGGCCTTTCTGACACCTTTATTCAGATTTCTAACCTTCAGAACTTTGAGGCAATAAATTGATGTAGTGTTAAGTCACCTGGTTTGTGGTACTTTGAGATGGCAGTGCTAGGAATGTACACAGTGAATAACTGAGTTATGCACTGTGGGAGATACAAACAAGTACACTGTTGTCTCCCAAGGAGTTCAGTAGTGTGAACTAATTAGCACTAGAAATGAGTAAACAAATGCCAGAGGAATTTGAAGTCAGAGATTCCCAGATGTCAAATGCTACAACTTGAAGATGACATCTGAACTGGACCTTTCAGAATGGCTAGAATTTTGAAAGCAGATAATCATTCCAATACTAATAACCATTATCATTTAATTATGAATTTTTAATTTCTCAGTATTTCCTCCTACCCAAAAGCCACTAATTTAATTGAGGCCCTTATCATTTGTCATCTAGATTACTAAAAAGGTCTTTTAATGGCTTTCTTATCCAGTCCTTTTTCTTTATGTTTCTCTACTGATGGTCTCAAAAATGCAATTCTGATCTCGTCACAATGCTACATTCAATTTTTCAGTGGCTCTTTAGGTTTTCCAACAAAGCCCAAGATTCCCATCGTGGCAATAGGTCTTACATGATCCAAGTGCCATGGTCTAGTATTTTAGTGAGCCCCCTTCATGCTGAAATCTAGCCATAGCAAGCAATGTATAACTCGCAATTGACCCATCCTGTCTCAGCTCTCTCTACTTCTCTCCATTTTCTTTCTCTGCTTTATTTCCCTACCTTGTTCTATGCAGCTATGCTCATAGAATATGCCACCTTCTCCACAGACACTTTGCTGACTCTTCCAATTTTTGACCAAGGTGTTCAACTGCTCCCATAGAATGCTCTGCCTACCCCTATGGTAGGAGCTGTCATCTGTATCACTTGTCTACTTGATGTTCTCCCCCATTAGGCTGTGACATCTTAGAGGGCAATGAGTATGTTCTTGTCCTTGTTTCTCCAACATCAAAAAAAGGTTTTGTATGAATGAATAATTGAATTCCTGAACTAGTGGAGATATTCCAATTCACAGTATTAAGCTGAGCAAAAGGGCTGAAAAAGGCAAGTGCAACCTGTTTAAAAGATAGAAGCCAATCTTATTTGGCAAGAGCAGAAATTTTGTGGAGGAGAGCAAATAAGAGTAGAGAGAATATGGAACAGGGTTATTCAATAGACTTTCTGTGATGCTGGACATGGTTTATAATTTCACTGTCCAATATGGTAGCCAGAAACCATCTGGACGATTGAGCACTTGAAATGTGGCTAGTGTCAGTAAGGAACTACATTTTTTATTTTATTTTATTTTAATTAGCTTAATTTTAAATTTAAATAGGTACTTGTCATAGTTACTATATGTGATAGCACAAAAGGAACAAGTTTGTAGAAGGCCCTTAATGCCAGGGAACTGAGACATTGTTTACTGTAGGTAATGAGAAAAAAATTGAAGGACTCTAAGCAGAAAATTTTCATAATCCAAGGAGTGTCTTAAAGAGATATAAAGCTAAATACTAATAAGCAATATTATAAAGGTATGAAAATCATATATTCTTAGTAAATGGTATTCTGGTTTATTTGTTCTAGAAACTTTATTTTATTGTTAATTTTGTATAATGAGATGAAGATAAAAGACAATAATTTTTTTGTCTAACTAATGTAAAATGCTAAATGCAATTTTTTGAAATATTACTAATGGAATTGGAATAAAAAGCTTGAATATCAATTATTTCCTTATTATCTAATTAAATGGATAATAAAACACACAATTTGTAATTTTGAAAATATTTTGTATTTTCATTGTTTATATTCATATAATAGTCAAATGATATGCTCAGTTTGGTCTGCATCCAGAAAATATTAATTTTTAAGAATATATAGCTGTCTGGCAATATCTTAGCCATAAGGTGACCACATACCCCAGTTTCCTGGGACAGTCCCAATTACACCTCGTTCTAAATCAATTGACCCCTGTTAATAAATTTTTAACATACTCTCTTCATCTCAAGCAAGCCCGGGTTTAAATTATGAATTATATGGTAATTATTTATGCATACCATTTATAAACTGCAATATACCTTGCTTTTTTAAAAAAAAATATGTGCATTAGGCTACTTGATAGTAAATATTTCCAAAACACTTCTATTTGCTTCTTTCTCCACCAGCAAAAAAAATGAACAGAGAGCATGAGATTCTCAACAAAGTAAGAGCGTTTCAGAGAAGGAGGGGATAGAATTCTGGCCATATTTGAGACACCTATGAAAATCAAACTGTGAATTAAACTTCTTAAGTTTTTCATACGATTTGTCAGATGACAAGTCACAAAAATCATAAAAAGTTATTTTTTATTTAATAATGCTTAAATCATTAAAAACCACAAAAATCATTAAAAATCATATAATTTGTCAGGATTAAATTGAAATAATTTATAAAGCACTCAACACAGTACTTGGGAGAGCCTAAGTGATTGACATAAGCCAGCTGATACAATACTTAGTGAGGTCTTTATCATTAGTGTTGATCTCCTGTTCCACTACCCCTCTGGACAGGTTCAAACATTCTGGGGTTAGGCTTGGCCAGCATGAGCACACCTAGCTTTATTCTGCTTAGGAGGCTCCATTCCTAAGCCAAGACTTACACAGGACACCAGGAGATTGGGTTCCGATGTAGGTATCCCTGTATTTCCATAACCAGTCCAGGGTCACCTACACATTTTAAATTGCAGTGCCATTATAATATGGGGTGAGACTAGGTATTTAGATAACATTCTTGCCTCGAAGACATGGTAAAGATAATGCTTTAAAAACACAGTGAAAACGTTTTTAAAAGCGGTCACTATTATTATTTTCTAGTTGATTTAGAGATTATGATGGATGGACTGTATGGGGAAAACGTGAACAAAGGCATATGTGGACAAAGAACAAAAGAAAGGAAAATAAATGAATTCAAAACATTGACCTTTTTAGATTTTAGAAGAATTAATGACTTTTGTGGGGAAATGAATCAAAATCTTCCTTAAAAATCTAGGATTACAGGGAGGTTAAATGCATTCAGGCAGACAGTCTTCAATTTTTTTTTTTTTTTTAATATCTGTAACATAAATTTAAAATCCCAGAGAGGAAACAACTTCAAACAAACCAAAGATGTTTGGATAGAATTTAAAGCAATGGATGAAAGACAGGCAGAGACGTAAGGATAGACTACGTAAGAGTGAAGTTGAAATGTTCTCGCCTTGAGTGTAACTTAATGTAAAATTCTTGGTTGTCAGCAGGAGACCAGAGGCTAGGAAAGGAGAAGACAATAGGGAGAGGGCTTTGTTATGACAATTAGACCTCAAAAGAAAATTACAGTCTTCTGAAGAAGAAAATGCCAGGATCTAAAGCATGGTTTAGGAATCTGTTTTTCACTGCTGTATGCAGGATGAGTTGCACATGGTGAGAGGCTATAGGAAGGTAATAATTAAATTGAATCCAGATGGAAGAAGAGGCAGTTAGGATACAATGGGGGTGGCGGGGTGCAATAGTAGTGATTTAACCTGCTTATTTGCTCTTTAAAAGAGAGGTGAAAGCCATTCATGTTATTTTCAGATAATAGTAAATTAAGACATGTCAATAACCTCATTGGTGGTAAAAAAAAAAACAAGCAGTGATTCCTATATAACAAACCTATGAACCAACATATCAATTAGATTCAGTATAAACATTCACCTATGAAATATTAATTTAACCAAAATATTTAAGCAGAGTAAATGTAACAATATGTTAATAAAACATAATGTTCTTATTTTCTCTTTGCTCCGCCATGCCATGAGATGCATAGCCAATGAATTTTTTTATTGGGTCACACAATACTTTCCTTTAAACCTGAGAAGAGGTTTAGACTTTTGGTCAATTTATGATAGTGATTCATTAGTCTAAAAGGAAATATGTTCTAAATTTAACACAGATATTGTGTCCAATAAGCCAAGCTCATCCAGAAGGGCCAGGAGAATAGTATTTATGGGAAAATGTCGCTGGTGTTTGTGTCAAGAACCAATTGCACAATAGTAGAGTGATTTTGGTGGTAGACGAGGAGTGTGAATGATGGTTTCCTCTATTGCAGGGTGTTTGGAGTGTGGCGGTGAGTGGGAGTTTAAAAAAAAAAAATGAAGCAGTAGCAGAATTAGGACATTGAGAGAAGGAAATACAGAGCTGCAAAGACAAGGAGAAATGTGGAGATTACCCAGGACAGTAGAAACAAGATATTATGCCAAAGGCATGGATATCAGACTCAGGTACATACTTGGGGGTGGGGGGATGGGGGGAGGTTGTATGCAAAATCCAAGGGGAAGACAGAAACTTAGGAAATTAGTGTCACAATCAGGACTTGTTTCAGAGCTAGTTGCCCAGAGTGATGAAGGTCATATATTAGAAACAAGTAGCACCAGGGCCTAAAATCCTCATCCTGTCCCCTATTTATGAAGGGGACAAATGCCCTGCACTGTTGGGAAAAGTTACCCAGCAAAAAAGAGGATACAGGTTATAGAAAAAGCTCCTTAATGAGGTATTGAGATATCAGAACAAACTCCTCCTCAGAAAGTAAAACATATACATATTCATAACATGGTTCCATTATTTTATTTGAAATTTTATTCAGGTGTCAGATTATAATAAACATTTTAAATTAGAACACTGAGAAATCTGAAATATCATCTGACAAAAGGTAAAAAAAAATTATATATTAAGATTGTCCTGAACAAGCCAAGAAACATGGCTGCCAATTTATGCTTACCAAGATGAAGAAGCCTATATATTCACAAAAAGGGTGACTGATATTTATTGAGAATTACTATGTGTCAAACACTGAGCTGAAGTTTTTTGTGCATTTTGACATGTAATCCTCTCAATACCATATTGGATAGGTACTATCATTATTTCCACTTTGTAGGTAATAATTATCTTTACCATAACTCCAGTAAATTATGCTCAGAACTCTTCATTAATTACCAAAGGCCACTCAACTCCTAAGATGTAGCACCAGGAATTGAATGCAGCTGTTTCTGACTCCAAAAAGCCACGACCTTTCCCCTACTCTACAGTATAAGGGTCAGTTGCCTTCTTATGAATGTCATTTCATTGTCTGACATTCTGCCTCATTCACATACGTGTACATTTGAATTGGACAAATAAATTTGATAAATTCAGATCATTCCCACTGGAATGTCTGGAGGTCTGTCTACTTCAGTGTGAATCTCCTTACTTTGTAATCCTTTAACTCTGATGTAATCTTTGCATTATGCTACCTCCCACCTGATTTGTGTTCTTGAGGTTTCTGATCAGTGAGTCTTGCCTGTTCAAATGGATAGGAGGAAACTTGGGAGCGTTTACAATAGTACCCTTGACATTTTCCAAGACTGCAAAGGCAACACAAATCGATGATACTTATGTTATGAAATTATGCACAATATATTATCTATTGGTCAACATGTCTAATAGAAAAAAACTCTAATGCATAGAATTATTAACTGTACTTGCAAATATAATAACTTCTATGTGTCAGTTTTAATTTATTTAGGGATCTGGTGATTGGAAAGGAAACTAACATCTACTGAGAGTAAACTATGTACCAGACAACTCACATATATTATTTCACTTAATCTTATCACACACCATATGATTTAAATATTATTGTCCCTTTTACAAATTAGGAACCACTATTTTTAACATTTTTTTTGAGTGTTTATCTATAATAACTTTGTGCAGTCTTGAAGTTAGATGTGAATGACTCTGAAGCCTATACTTTTTCCACTGTAAACTTGCTATTCAGTCATCTGGTGACCTCAGTAATTTTTCATTTAAAGATTCTATATCACTAGATACCAGAACAACTTCAATAGCTAATAAAAGATATTTCGAATTTGATTTATTAAAACTACAAGGTTTCATTTCTCCTTATTCTTGTATGAGTAACCAGGTGTCTTCTATTAATCCAGACACCAAAGAGATTTGTAAAAATATAAAGCAATATCATCCTTCTCACTAATTTTGGGGGGTTTGGAAAATATAGTTATTTTGCATAAAAAATTTTGTGTTGATATGTAATGGGTTTATTATTGTAATTTTAAAATAAATTAATATTTTAATTAGCTTTAATATCTAATACAGAAAATATCTATAAATACAACCCATGTAAGCAAAAACACTATGGTGTTCTCGATATATATTAAGAGTGTAAAGGGATCCTAGATTAAAATAGCTGAGCACTCCTCTCTTGCTCTCCTAAGCCAATGTCAACCTTTTCTCATTTTCTAATACCCAAGAGGGCAGAGAGTTTAACTTCCCACCACACAATTCATAGTAATTGAACAATCCCTAGGAACTAAGGATCTCAAGAAACATTTACTTTCTATTTATTTTGTATTCATATCAGCTTCTAGGACCTTCTCTGTGCCCAGGAAGTATAGAACATCTGTTTAACAAATAAACTGCATCATTTAACACTTTGTCTTCTTACTCTCCAACTACCCCTACTCTGCCTCAGCTATACCATTGTAAAGCAGTTTGTCCAGTGGACACAAGTACACAAACATGTTCCTAAAACAAATGGGGAAGTAAAGGTCACATCTCACAGGATTATTTTAGATAATCCTGAATGGCTCATTCATTTCTTCAACAAATATTTATAATCGACTACTGAGTGCAAAGTACTATGCTAGACACTGGGGAGTCAGAATTGAAAATGATCAATGTAGCTTCTGTCCTTTTAGGGCTTACATTTTGGGGGAGAGACAGCCATTAATCAATTAATTGCACAATTAATGATTGAATTATGTTGAATAATAAGTATTACAAAGGAGAAAGATGTAAGACCTACAGAAATAAACCTATAAGCCAGAATAAGGGCTTAGGCTGCTTTGTATCTGTGTTGAATAAGGAAGGGAATGGCATTGATCTGCACTCATTCTATGTAGCAATTATCACAATTTTATTCCTGCAAATATTGGTTTAATAATTATTTGAACTATATCTTTTTTTTTCCACTAGTCTCTAACTTAAATGAGCGTAGTGATCATGTTTTGTTTGTTCACAGATGAAGCCCCTGAACCTAGCAAAGTATATGACACTTGATAACACATGGTTGATGCTGAATAACAATTTGTTGAGTAAATTAATAATTATCTCAGCTACCCACAAAGCTTAGTAGAGTTTCATATACATGTATACACACACACACAGAGTTTTTTAATACATAAAAGTGATATAAAATCAGTAAAAACTCTAAGGATTTTTAAATACAACTGATTTATTCTAAGCAAAGGACTGTTTCAGTATGTTAATGTGGCATGATATACTCATTCAAAAAATTTACTCTCTTAAGTGTTTAGAATCTGTCAATGAGCAAAAAAGGAAAGATCCTGACCTCATGAAGCTTACTTCTTAGCAAGGCATCCAAAAATAAACTGAATCTATGACTATAGGCAGTTAAAGTTGAAATATATTTGTAAAGGATCAAAACAAATCAAATTTATGAGATAAGTTCATTTAAAAAATGAAGGACATAACTTATGCAATAAGATGAAAGGGAAAAATGTTCACAGCTTGGCTGAGAAAAGACCCTGGACTTAGGGGTATATAATCGCTGCTACCAAGATATGGAAGTAGAATCATAAAAGTGGGCAAACAACCATGTGATATCATCCCAGAGTTTATGCTGGGAGGTTCAGTAATGCATAAGTAAAATGAGGGATTAACTTAAGAAATATTTAAACATTTCTATTTATTAAGTATTAAGATTCCGACAAATTGCTGCCTAGAAAATCTGACATTGAGGGCATTTAAATATATACTGTTCCTTAAACTAAAATGTAGCAAGCCACACTGTGCTAGCAGAAGAATATTAGGGATGGTCTTTCGTTCTATTTCTGGCTTATATGGATGCACTTCATCTGAAGTAGGTATGAGTGGAAATATCAAGAGGATTAAAAATAATATAGCTGTTTCCAGAAGTAAACAATTTGAAGAGTTACTCTGTTATTTGCTGGTATAGATCATTCTTTTCCAATTACTATGATTTTCTTTTAACATTCTAGGCAAAACATTTCATGTCCCTGAAGAAGACAAAGTAAATGAAAGAAAACCTTGTTAGCATTTTTAACTAATGCTCAAAATATTTCTGCTATCTTTATTTTTTTTTAAATACAGTCTTTGATTTGTGTGATTTTGCTGTGTTATCGCCAGTAGCTTGGATGCAGTCCCTAATTAAAGACATAACATCATATATTTGTAATCAGAACCCCATTGAAGAACAATATAATACTGATTTGAATTTTGAAAAAGTACAGAAAAAGTTACCCTTTCAATATTTTGATCTTATATTTAACAGTACTTGAAGGTAAGAGGAAGTTAAAATATGTATAAAAACATACGATGTACACATGTATATGAAAATACACACATGTGCATGCACACACATACATATAATTATGTGTCCATATACAATAAATCAGTAGTGAAGTAAGATCTCATTCAAACAGTAATTGGTAGCCTGCAATTGCTCACTGAGGACATTGACAATTAAGGTTTAAGTCCATATATGAGGAGTATTCCAATACTATTCAAATTTTTGAAGTGTGTATTTAAAATGATTTTATTAATCAGATAGGAAAAAATAAATGACTACTATGGGTTCTTAAAACAAGGTTTAAGTCCAAGTCTGGCCTGATTTGCAAGTTGGGCATGAAGTCAAATATAGACTACCAGGGTTGTAGATTGCCTGAAGGACTGAATAGAATTGAAAACATAAGTTAGATTTTATGAATGCCTACTTGTTTTCTGGTCCATAAAACAAAACTCAGGACTACTTAGATGTAAAGAAACAAGTCAATACCAAATGGAGAATTTCCTTTTGGAAAACAGCCAAAACAGAAGCAAATGAGGAAGAAAAGAAAACTAGAAGACACAAGTCCGTGCAGATGGTGCCATAAACAGGAAAAATGTAAACAGACAGGTAAAGAATAATCCACATGAAGGAGATAAAAGCTTGAGCAAAGAAGAATCTGGAGAAACAGAGAAAATGTGTTAAAATAGCAACAAAACTCATGAGATTAAAAATAGAAGTTAATAGTGACATTGTGAGATAGAGGTGTGAGCAGATAGAAAAAGGAGAGCAAGAGAGAAAGGCAGAGAGAAAGAGTAGCAGACTGGGAGACCTTAGTTTGGTAAATTTTTACTCCTGTGAGAGAAAGAACTAATGATATGAATAAAACTCTGCTTATAAAGGTTTTCATGTATCTATATTTTTGCATGCTGAATACAAGTGGTTGATATATTTAAATCATAAATCTATGCACAGTAATAATAAGATATTATCAAATAAATACTCAAATTTAAAAAATCACAGCAGGTTGAGAATTATATACAAAACACCTAAGTTTGTTTAAAAACTATCAACCATTTGATCATTAAATTGGTGCCTTGGAAAGACTCTCTTATGTTTCTTTTATACTTGGGTTACTTGGAAGTACTTGGTGTGTTGGTGGTACTCCAAGCTGTAGTACCTTTACCAGGGATATCACTCTGTGTATGTGTGCATGTGGTGGTAAGTAATTTAAACAGTATCTTTATATGAAAAGAAATATGTTGATATAATGACTTTATATGGATTTTGAAAATAAGCATAAGACTTTAATGAAATTCAGTCTTAAGCAGATAATTATTCTTATCAAATTAAACATACACTCCTTTGGTATACTTTAGAAGAAGAGACACAAATGTCTACATTGGGTCTGCTTACTGAATGAGGAAAGAAAATACCATAATACCACAGAAATTATAAAAAAATAAAATAAAAGTTATTATTTCCCTAATTTTAACTTTCATAATGTGGACAGGTAATAGATCATTATATCTGAAGATAAGATTAAAAACTGCTTTCTAGGCAAAGTTTTTTATCTTCTTTCTTATCAAGCCATTCAGTGGTACTGACAAAATTTTAGATCCACCATCTTTTATCCACATCCTCCTCGTTCCAGGAAAATCCTCCTACAGAGAACAAAATATCTATATAGCCTCCAAACAAGAAAACCTAGAGTGGCAAATAGGCATTCCTCCTGTGAAAAGGTGAAAATCTTTACTAAGCTTGGCGAGGAGGCCTCACGCTGTTTGTTGTTCTTTTGCCCGTTCGTGACCTTTACAGCATGGAACTTATGACTCAGACATTTCTTGTCACCTCTTGGTTCTTCCTGTCTCAACCGGAAAGAAAACGTATCATGGAGACATTTTCTAACAGTGATAGCTTTTCTTCATTCTTCTAACAGTGATAGCTTTAAAGATTTTCATTTTATTTGGATATATAAAGAGTTTGTAAAGATTGGTGAGTTAAGCAATAATTATACTTGGGAAACAAATTAAAAGTATAAATCGTTGACTAAAAATAACTGCTTCATAGGGACCCAAACCCACCATAAGTGTGAATGAGTAAAACACGATTCCTCCTGGGAATAAAGAACTTTTTGAGATGAATTGCAAGCAATAAAAGAAGAAAGCCACATTCTTAACTGATGAATGGAAATCCCTGAGGAGAAAAGTGCTCATTTGTACTTTTCTCCTTTTGTGTGAGGCTGATTTCTAATACGTAGATTTTATTGTGTGAGCTGCTTCTTTTCTGTTCTCAGATTTTTCTGGGATGGGAAGTTTGTCATATAATTGTTCTGATTATTTAAACTCAATTTTGCTAAGTGCCCAGATATTTAATCAGTTCTTTATAGCCTATAAGTGATATATCATTTATGTTAGAAGGTATTAAGAAAATGTGCAAAATATATATCAACCAAAATAAAGAAACATCTCCCCTGCCTATTTTCAATCATACTGCAATTACTCCACCCGTTACCTTGACATCTCCTGGCCCCTTCCTCACTTTATTTTTCTCCCTATTACACAACACCATCTGACATACCGTATGAGGCCAACAGAATTCTGAGATGACCTCCTGGGACAAACAACAACCATTGAGTGTACATAGGGCCTATGACTTGCTTCTAACCAAGAGAATAGAGCAAGGATGATGGGAGTGCCACTCATTTGACTAGATTATGTTGTGTAAGACTCTTTCTTAGCAGTCTGGAGCTAGAGTTTCCCTTAGTGACTTTGAAGAAGGAAGCAGTCAGGTTGTGAGGTGCCTGTGAGAGGTCAAGATGGACAGGAACTATGGGGGCTTCTAACAGCTAAGAATGGCCCTGGCTGACAGCTAGCAAGAAAATGGGGACCTGTGTCCCACAACCTCAAGAAACTGTATTCTTCCCACAAGCATGAGAGCTTAGAAGACCATCATGAGTTCCAGAAAGGAATACAGCCTGGCAGACATCTCAATTGCCATCTTACAGAGCACCCAGCGAAGCCATGCCCAGATTTCTGATCCACAGACAGTGTGAGTTAATAAATGTATGTTGTAAACTTCTAAGTTTTTGGTAATTTGTTACACAGCACAGAAAACTAATAAATTAGGTGATCTATCTATCTATCTATCTATCTATCTATCTATCTATCTATTGTCTATCTATCTATCTAATCTATCATCTATCAATGATGGCTAATTTCATGTGTCAGCTTGGCTAGGCTATGGTGTCCACCTGCTTGGTCAAGCAATCTCTGGTCTGATTGTTCCTGAGATGGATTTGCATCTATAGTCAATTGATTGCATCTTTGGCTGATTGCATCTACTACCAACAAAGGAGATTGCCTTCAGCAATGAGAGAAGTTTCTCATTCAATCAGTTGGAGTTTTTGTGTGTTTTTTTGTGTGTTTTTTTTGGTTGGAGATCTTAAAGCCAGAACTGTAGATTTCAGAAGTCAGTAAGAAGAATTTTTTTCTCTACTCCAGCCAGCCAACTTTTCCTGGGGAATTCAGCTTCACCTTCTTCAGAGTTTCCAGCTTGCAGCCTGCTCTGCAAAATTCAGACTTGATATCCCCCAGTCACATGAGCCAAGTCTTATAATAAATCTCTTAAATTTACGTATGTATATATATATGTATATAATGTGTGTGTGTGTGTGTGCATGTGTGTGTGTGTGTGCAATGTGGGCTCTATTTCTCTAGAGAAACCTAATACACTATCTATTTATATATCTGTTTACTATAAGCCTCCCTACCTTTCCTACATACTAGCTTGCTCGCTCTGTAAGAGCAGGGGTTTTTTGCCTCATTTTTGTACCGCTGTGTCCAGTGCCTAGATTTCTCAGCACCTGGTAAGCTTTCTATAAATATTTATTAAAAGAAGGAAAGTTTTGGTATAGTAAGTTCAATGGCGAATATGTTACTTTAAAGCTGGTACAAAACAAAAGTCAAAATAGCATATTTTAAAATGAGTGAACAATTAATATACAGAAATTGGGTTCCTTCTATCTCAATGCTCTAGTTTAAATGCATTTATTTAATATTATGACGTTCAAGAATAATTTAGTCATGCATTGAACTGAAATATATTAAACACCTTATAGTGTGGGGGTGTCTGTACTGGATATTAGGAGGACAGAGTTGAATAGGATGCACTTCCATTCTCTTTCTTCCAATAAGGGAAATAAACATGTAACTGCAAATTTAAAAATAGTATAAGGAATTCTCATTATAAGGGCATTAGCAAAGTTCTATGCAAGGCAAAAAGGGCAACAATAAATAACAGCCAGGACTATGTGAGATTTTGACACGTCCCACACCCTCTGCATAGCCCTTTGCATACATTATGTCATTTTGTTCTCCTTGTGACCCTAAAAATAGCCACTGTTCATAGATCCATTTTATAGTTGAAGAATGTTAGCTTAGGTAGCCAACCATGTTGGTTACAGAGTAAGTGACCAAGCCAAGATTCACAGTTACATCTGCTTAATTATAGAGCCCAATCACATGATCATTATTCCAAGGACTCTCTGACATTAAAGTGAATAAGCATCACCTGGAGAGTAAGTTAAAAATGAAGTTTCTAGGGTCTTTTTTCCAGTGGATCTAGGATGAAGCTCTCAAACATGCCTTTTTTTTTTTTCTTTAGCTATTATCCAATTGATTCTGACTCCGGAGATCCAGGACCACACTTGAAGTAACTTGGCACTATACTATGAATTAATCCTGAGGGAGGGGTAAAAAGGGAGTCTTCCTCCAAGAAGTAACACTTGATAATGTATAAGTCAAGTAAGAAAGGGAGGGGAAGGTGCATACCTCAGCCAAATTCACAACGTACAAAACGGCATGTAGATTAGGGCATGCGAGGCTAATAGTGATATAGTGATGGGTATAGTGATGTGCAGGGAGGAAGGATGATCATACAGCAATGAAAAGCAGAAGCTCTGGGGTTAGTAAGCACCCGGAGTTATCTAAAACACCTGTTCAGGGGGCCCAGGACACCAGAGGAGCATCCTGCAATGTCCTTGGAATAACAGAAGGTGGAAACAGTACATCTGCAGTGAAGGTTCATGTGTAGAGCACTCCATGCCATGGAGGCCTGTGCCCATCCTCCACTGACAGTGCAAGCCACCTTGGGAGCTCTTCCATGGCTGGAGATGGAAACTCCATTTCCCAAAAATGGGGGATGAAGAAATGGTTGAGTACTGACTTCAGCTACTGATTAGAAAATTCGGCTGGTTAAAGTATAATCCTAAGAGCAGCTAAAGTTTGAACTTATCCAAGTCTGAAAGAGGCCAGTACCTATCATTTTAACTCTGCCCCCAGCATGAGGGGAAGTGGGCTTATTGAAAGTCACAGAGAAAGTAGGGACCGGCTTTTTCCCACCCAGATTGGATTGCTGCCCTAGCCTAGATCCCAGTCCCACCTCGGGCAGGGAGGAAGCTGGGGGGACCTGCAACAGCCTCTCTGGACAACTGTATGTGCTTCTGGCCAGCACAAACTGGATAATAGGACACCTGGGGCTCCATCTCCACCCCCCAACAGGGTAGGAGGGGAGCTGTATTTCCTCAGCTTCTCTGGGAAACTGCAGGTGATTTTGGCCCACATGGACTGGTTTGTTGCCTTCAATTCCATCCTCCCTCCCTGCCCCCATAGGATAGGAGGGGCCTGATGTTTCTTCAGCATCTCTGGGCAACTGTAGGTCTTTCAATCCACACAGACTGGATACTCAGATACCTGTTGCTCTATCTTTGCCCCCAGTAGTACAGGAGGGGAGCTGTGTTACCTCAGCCTCCCTGGGCAACTGTAGGCACTTTCAGCCTGCATTTGCCCGGGGTTTGTTGAGCACCTGGGGCTCTGCACCCCCCTCCCATAGGATAAGACAGGCCTGGTGTTTCCTCAGCCTCTCTGGGCAACTGCAGTGCATGTGGCCTGCACAAACTAGACTGCTGGATAGGAAAAGAGGGAGGTGGTGTTTCCCCAGCCTCTCTGGGCAACTTTAGTCAGACAGACTAAAGGGTCGGACACCTGTGGAACCATCCCCACCCCTCAATAGGATAGAGGGGAGCTGTGTTTCTTCAGCTTCTCTGGGCAATGGCAGACACTTTCAAGTGCACAGACTGGGCTGTTGGGCAATTGTGCTTCCATCCCCACCCCACCCACCAATAATATAAGAGGGAACTGGTGTTACCTCAGACTCTCTGGGCAATGGCAGGCACTATCTGCCTGCACAGGCTGGATGCCTGTTGGGTGTCTGTGGAGCCACCCCCATCCCCCAAAAGGATAGGAAGGGAGCTGTGTTTCCTCAGCCCCTCTCAGCAACTGCAGGTGATTTCAGCACTCACAGACTGGTTTGTTGGGTGCTTGTGCTTCCATCCCAACCCCTTAAAGGTCAGAAGGAACAGTATTCCTTCAGCCTCTCAGGGAAACTCTAGGCACTTTCAGCCCACACCAATTAGATTGTTGGGCACTCTGAAAAGTTCATCTGCACCCCTGGCCTGGAAGGAGGGGGGCTGATGCTATGTTGGTCTACCTAGGCAACCACAGTCAGTTTTGACTTACACGGCTTAGTTTGCCGCCCACACCTGCAGCTCCAGCCCACCAAGACTGGTGAGGAAGGGGTGTGAAACTTCATGAGTTTCTCCAGGCAACTAAAGACTGTCTTGGCCTGCACGGTTTGGATTACTGCACACCAGTCCACCTCCAACCCTACCACTGGCAGAGGAGAAAGTTGAGAGAAGCTTCATCAGTTCCTGAGGCAATGCGGGCAGCTTCAGCCTCCACAGTTTACAGCACCAACTGTATCCTCAGCTCGTACTACACAACAAGCAAGGGAGAAAGGGCAAGAAAGCCCTAACCTAAATAGAGAAACTGCACCCAGAATAAATACATAGAAACAGCCAGATGCCAAAACATCAACAAAAAACTACAATTCATATCAAGAAACAGAAATATATGGCCTAGTCAAAGGAACAAGATAAGCCTCCAGATGACATAAAGGAGTTGAGACAACTAATCATAGGTGTTCAAACAAATTCCCTTAATAAATTCAATGAGATGGCTAAAGAGATTAAGGATATAAAGAAGGCACTGTGTGAGCACAAAGAATATGAAAGTATACATAGAAAACTAGCAGAGTTTATGGGAATGAAAGGCACAATAAATGAAATTAAAAATACACTGGAGGCATATAACAGCAGATTTGAGGAAGCAGAAGAAAGGATCAGTAACTTGAAGACAAAGTCTCTGAAAAATAACATACAAAAGAAGAGATGAGGGAAGTAGATGTGGCTCAAGCAGTTGGGTGCCTGCATACCACATGGAAAGTTCCGGGTTTGGTTCCCAGTGCCTCCTAAAGAAGATGAGCAAGACAGCAAGCTGATGTGACAGGCTGGCATGGTGAGGTGACACAACAAGATGATGCAACAAGATGATGCAATGAGGAGATGCAATGAGGAAACACAACAAGAGACACACAAACAGGGAGTGGAGGTGGCTCAAGAGATTGAGGTCAGATGGAAGGTCCTGGATTTGGTTCACAATGCCTCCTAAAAAGAAGATGAGCAGACACAGAGAGCACACAACAAACAGACACAGATAGCAGAGCAGACAGGGAGCACAAACAATGAGGGAGGGAATAAATGAATAAAACAAATCTTTAAAAAAAAAAAGTCTTAAAAAAAAAGAGTCTCAGGGAACTAGATGATAGCAAGAGGCATGCAAATATACATTTCATGGGTGTTCTAGAAGGAGAAGAGAAGGGAAAAGAAACAGAAGGAATATTCGAAGAAATAATGGTAGACAATTTCCCAACCCTATTGAAGGACATAGAGATCCATGTCCAAGAAGCACAACATACTCTCATCCAAATAAGCCTGAATAGAACTACTCCGAGACACATATGAATCAGAATGTCAAATGCCAAACACAAGAGGAGAATTTTGAGAGCAGCAATAGAAAAGTAATGCATGACATATAAGGGATATTCAATAAGATTAAGTGCTGATTTATCATCAGCAACC
Organism: Cabassous unicinctus; assembly: GCA_029593785.1. Lineage (NCBI taxonomy): Eukaryota > Metazoa > Chordata > Mammalia > Cingulata > Chlamyphoridae > Cabassous > Cabassous unicinctus. Next base: position 1,364 of record JAQZBX010008748.1, on the reverse strand, counting down.
ATTGCTGCAAGAAGGTATGATATATTTAAGATACTGCAAGAGAAAATTTTCCAGGCAAGAATCTTAATCCCACAAGATTGTCTTTCAAAAACTACGATGAATTTAGATTATTCACAGATAAACATAAAGTGAGAGAGTTTATAACTAAGAGACCGGCTTTGCAAGAAATACTAAAGGGAATGCTACAGCCTGAAAATAAAAGTCAGAAGATAGAGGCTTGGAAGAGAGTTTAAAAATGCAGATTATATCAGTAAAAGTAACTAAAAGTGCCAAAAAAGTGGTGAAAATAAAATATGACAGATAAAGTCCAAAGGACTAAATGGGTGAAGAACTGCCTTTACAGTAATAACATTGAATGTTAATGGGTTAAACTCCCCAATCAAAAGACACAGGCTGTGGAATGGATAAAAAGTATGACCCATCTATATACTGTCTACAAAAGACTCACTTAAGACCCAAGAATGCCAATAGCTTGAAAGTGAAAGGCTGGAAAAGATATTCTACTCATGCCACAAACAAAAAAAAGCTGGAGTAGCTATACTTTATTGGATGAAATAGACTTTAAAAGCAAAAGGGTTATTAAAAACAAGGAAGGACATTATATATTATTAAAAGGGCAATTCACCAGGAAGAAATAACCATCATAAATATATATGCTTCTAACCAGAATGCCGCAAATTCCATGACACAAACACTGGCAAAACTTAAGGGAGAAAAAAATGTCTCTACAATAATAGTTGGAGACTTTAATACACCACTCTCAGCATTGGATAGAACATGTGGGCAGAGGTTCAAGAAAGAAACAGAAAGCTTGAGTAATATGAAAATGGACTAAACCTAATAGACATACACAGAACATTGCACTCCAAACAGCAGGATATACATTCTTCTCAAGTGCTCATGGATCTTTCTTCAGGTTAAATTATATGTTGGGTCACAAAACAAATCTCAATAAATTCAACAAGATTGAAATTATACCAAGCACTTTCTCTGATCATAATGGAAAAAAGTTGGAAATCAACAAGAGACAGAAAAAAGGAATATTACAAATATATAAGGATTAAGCAACACACTCTTAAATAATCAGTGGGTCAAAGACGAAATTGCAAGAGAAAGCAATAAATATCTCAAGACAATTGAAAACAAGAATACAACATATCAGAACCCATGGGATGCAGCAAAGGCAGTGCTGAGAGGGTAATTTTTGGGCCTCAATGCTTACATTAAAAAAAGAAGAAAGAGGGAGTGGATGTGGCTCAGGCAGTTGGGTGCCCTCCTCCCACGTGGGAGGTCCCAGGTTCAGTTCCCAGTGCCTCCTAAAGAAGATAGGCAAACAACCAGCAGGCAACGAGCAGACATCAAGC
>JAQZBX010008747.1:15075-47576 GCA_029593785.1 Cabassous unicinctus | reverse complement strand
TAAAAAGCAAGGCAAAGGACAGAAGAAGCAGTCTTTGAGAAGCAGCTTTGATGTTGGAAAGAAGGCCCCAGGAGAAGAGAAGTGAACCGTTCGCCTGATCGCCTACAGCTGACCTTGTGGAGGAAACAGGAGCTAAGCCCGGAGAGAAATGCAGCCCCGGGAAGAGAGGAAGCCAAGAAGCCTGAACCCTGGGCAAATGCCAGCAGCTGTCTTGCTCCAACACGTGACAATGGACTTTGGTGAGGGAAGAAACTTATGCTTTATGGCCTGGTAACTGTGGACTTCTACCCCAAATAAATACCCTTTATAAAGACCAACCCATTTTTGGTATTTCACATTAGCACCCCTTTGGCTGACTAATACAGGGAGAAAAACAACAAATCAACATGTCAAAAACTATAAACACCATTAAGAGGAGCAATACTGAGAAAAGGAATACAGGATGCATTATTGTTGGAGTCTGACATATTATAGAGAGGTTTAGGGTGATCTTCTATGATGAAGTCAGTTCAGAAACAAGTCTGAAAAAAAGGGATACAACATAACACTAGGATTCCATTTCAGTAACCCCTTTTTAATCATGATCAGACAATAAAGATTACCAGACATTTGAGTAAGCCTTCTTTTAGGAGGAGAGAAAAAAGAAGCAAATAATAAAATAAAAATGGAAAAATCTCAAAAGGCAGGCAAAGGTAAATTGAGTCGGACAGAAATACTGAAAAGAAAATTTCAAATAAGGGAAGACATTCTAGAAGATGTAGGTGTCAGGAAATACTCTTATAGCAACATAGAATGTCTAAGTGTAGAGTAACACGTTGGAAGGTAAAACCAGTATAGCTATGGAACTCAAGAAATTCCAGAAAGAAATAATCATGAATTGGGCATATCTATAAGAATCAAAGTAGTTCTACACTAAGAAAATATTTTAGATCCATTAGTCATTGAGCATGAAATTGGAAAAACTATCTTGACCAATTCTTAAACTAAATCTGTACCTCCTTCCGATAGTCAGAATATCCATCTCATTTAAACACAAGGGAATAGAAGGATAAAAAAAAACAAACCTCCATATTATGGAGTGCAAAAGGATAAATGAAACCAAATAACATTCCAAAATTTAATAATATCAGTGCATAAAAAGGCAATATAACAAGCAATTGAATAATTTAATATGTTTTAATAATGAAAAAATAAATTTTTAAGAAGCTAAAACTTCAAGAAAATCATATATATCAGAAACTAGATGGAGAGAAATCAAGAGGATATAATAAAATGAGTAACAGAACTCAAAAATAATCTCTAAATAAAATAAGCAGAAATCTAGAGTAATTTAGATAAATATGAGAAAAAATAGTCACCATAAAAAGGATATTTAAGGAAAAAAATGAAAAGGACAGATATGAAGAAAAGTCAATTTGAATGAGGAAGAGAATTAACAATTAGAAAAAAACAAACAGAACGAAAATGATAAATTGCAAATTCAATATATTAAAAACTTTACTCATACAAATATAAAATGAGTACATGGCAAAAATTGTTTACTATATCACAAATGGGATAATCACTAAGATGATAAGTGATTCAAAGAGCATTTAAGTACTAAGGCACAACAATATTAGATTTTGTTTCCTTTTAAATTTTTATGAGTAGTAATATGCATATAGTTAAGTACAGATATCATAAGTGTAAATGAATTCATATGAAATGAAACTAATCCTGTTTATTGGACCAAAAATAGACTGCAGAATATTGCCAGCACTCCAGAAGGCTCCTTAAGTTCTTTTCTGGTCAGGAATGGAAGTGTGTTTGTCCAGGAAGAAACTGTCGAAAATCCTGTTGTCTAATAGCTTGGACCCTTTGAGCTTCATGCAAAACTGACGAGGATTTTTGAGAATTTTGTATGAACAGATACACTACTAGGCTTACAGAAAGGGACAGAGATGGACAAAATGATGAATAAATGACTTCAAGGGCAGAACTATGGAATTAGATGTCGCCTCTTAATTGATCATCTCAGGGCAAGACTGTGGGAAGGAGAGGATTTCTGATCCAGGACTTGAATAGTGCAGACATCTGTACAAATGTTCAGGGAGAGTTCAGCTGCCACAGCAATGTGAGAGAATGTATTCTACCCTTCAGCTTCACGGAGAGTTTGGAGAGGGTGGGGCATATCCCCTATTGTTTGCAGAGAGCAGGACCACTGTCCAGATGCTTGGTAAGGGTGGGGCTGACACTTCAACATGTGCTGAGGGCAAAGAATTGATCCACAGATAACTCACAGAGTTTGAAATATTTTGGAGTTTGCTTGGCTTGTTTTCAAACTTGCGTGGGGGCCATACTCTTTTTTCCTTTTAATTTATCTCCTTTGGAAAGGGAATGTCTATACTGCGTCTGTACCACTATTATATTTTGGAATCAGATAACTTTTTTTCTAGGTTTCACAGACCCACAGACTAGGGAGGAATTTTGCCCTAAGATGGACCATAGCCACAACTAGGATGGATGAATGCAATTTGCTCTTGGGAAGAACATGCTTTTTTGTGTTTCAGAGGGTGCACTGTGGCATATTGAATACTGTACCATAATTTAGGCATGTTCTTAATCTTAAACCTCCTTCCTCTGAGTATAAACACTTTTCTGCATAGGATCTCTTGAACATATTATCTTCTTTTATGTCATAGCCAAAATAAATGATGGTGGGTCTTAATCAATATTACTGAGGAATTTTAGTGAGAAGACACTGGACACCAGACATTGGAGAAAATGACATAAGAAGAAGCTAGAAATCAGCAGAAAGAAGAAGAGCAGACACAGGAAGAAAGAGAGATCACCATATGACAGGAAGCAGAGATACAAGCCAAGGAACCCAAAGGATTGCTGCAAGCCAAGACAGGAATGATACAACTTTAGGGAGAAAGCAAGCCTTGTTGATATCTTGAATTTGGTTCTCTAGCCTTCAAAACCATGTGCCAATAAATTCTTTTGTTTAAGCCAACCCAATATGTGTTATTTTTAATGGAAGTCTGACAAACAAAGAAGGTTTTTGACAAAACTGAGATGACAAACATTAAGAGATTCATTATGGAAATTGGCTTATAATATGACTGTGGGGATTGCCAAATCTGAATTCTGTAGGGCAAGCTGTGAGATGGAATCTCTCATGAAGATGAAATTGAATTTCCCAGTAGAAGCTGGCTGGCTGAAGTAGAAGCAGAATTTCTTTCTGAATTCTGTAATCCTCAGTTCTGGTTTTTATGGCTTCCAATTGATTAGATTGGGAGACTGTCCTCATTCCATAAGTTTTAGGTGCAATCAGTTGATTTTAGATGTAAGTTAATTTATGAAATACTCTCATTTTGACTATCAGGCCAGTGCCAGCTTCACCAAACAACTAGACTTTGTAATCTGCCCAAGTGGAAAGATGAAATTAATCATCACATGTCACTGCTTAACAACTTGGCACTCATATGCATATGCTTAAATCATTCTTAGTCCCCAAATAAAGACAATAACGTAGTCATACTTCTGTGTAATGTGATAAAACTGTCCTGTGTACAACAAAAAATGCATAACCCTTTCTCTAGTAGAGCATGCAATTCCTTGAGTGATATTCATTCTTATCCTCTCACTTTAATACTATGTCATAAGGTTAATATAACCTATGTTTTATGGTAAGGGGTAAGAGATAGAATAATCTTTGGGATTCTTTGCTTTTGTCATCACATAACATTGTTCTCTTTTCTATTCTGAGTTTCTGCTAACTTCTGGCTTCTGGGTTTTCCCTGTAGTTTCCTCTTTACAAAGCCTCCAGTAATCCAGGTTAAAACCCACACTCATTTGGTTAGAGGACACCTTAACCAAAAGTGAAATGTTCAAGAGGTCCTATTTACAATGAGTTCACATCCACTGAGATGTGGATTAAAATTAAGAACATATCTAAATCTAAATGGGGTATAAAATTCAAAATACCGCAAACTTTTAACAATATTAAATCTTTCAGTCCACTAACATGGGATGTCTTACCACTTATTTTGATCTTCTTTAATTTATTTCAGCTATATTTAGCAGTTAGTACACAAGTCCTTCACAGCCTTGGTTAAATTTATTCCCATATAGTTTATTCCTTTAAGCTTTGTTTTTTAAAGAAATACCAGAGATTGAACCCATGACTTAGTATTTGTGAAGCAGGAGTTGAAACACTGAGCTACATACACCCTAGAGTTTATTCTTTTAGATACTATTGAAAATGAAGTTGTGTTCTTGATACTTTCAAATTGGATTGTTCATTACTTATATATAGAAACATTGCTGATTTCTGACTGTTGATCTTGTACCCCACAACTACACTGAATTCATTTAATAGCACTAGAAAACTGTTGTGGATTATTATTGTTTTTTGATTCTCTAGTATGCCATGTGCAAATAGAGGTAGTTTTATACTTTTTCCTTTCTAATTTTCATGTCTTTTAGTTCCTTCCCATTATTCATGTCTTTTAGTTCTCCTCCTTGCCTAAATGCTCTGGTTAGATCTTCCAGTATAATACTGAATAGCAGTGTTGAAAGTGGTCATCCTTATCTTGTTCCTGACTAGAGGGGGAATGATTTAAATCTTTCCTCATAGAGAATGGTTTGTTGGGGGTTTTACAGTATGCTCTTTATCATGTTTAGGAAGTTTCCTGCTAGCCCTAGATTTTTTTTTTTGGAGGTACCAGGGATTGACCCTGGGACCTTGTACGTGGGAAGCAGGTGCTCAACCACTGAACTACACCTGCTACCCTAGATTTTAAGTGATTTGTTCACATTAAATGGTGATGAGTTTTGTCAAATGCATCTACTATGTCAATTGAGATAACCATGTTTATTTTTTAGTTTTGTTCTCTTATTGTAGTGTACTACATTTATTTACTTTCTTATATTGAACCACCTTGCATTTCTTGGATAATTCCCACTTCTTTTTATATAATCCACTGGATATGGCTTACTTGTATTTGTTTAAGATTTTTGCATTTCAAGGAATATTGTGATGTCTTTACATGGCTTTGGTATCAGTGCAATTCTAGATTCATAGCATGAGTTAGGAATTATTCTTCCCTTCATTTTTCTTGTATTTGTTGTTGAAGAGTTTGACAGGATTGGTGTTAATGCTTTTTTGACTGTTTGATAGAATTCGCCAGTGAAGCCACATAGTCCTTGTCGTTCCTTTGTTGGAAGGTTTTAGATTACTGATTAAATTTCTTGTTATTGGTACTTTGAGAGTTTCTATTTCTTCTTGAGTCAGTGTAAGTAGTTTGTGCATTTCTAGGGACATTTACTATTTCATCTAGATTGTATAACTTGTTGCTATATAAATAATACATGTAGTATTTGCTTATAATTATGCTTGAAATTATTTCTGTATGGTCAGTAGTAGTCTCCCCATTTTACTTTACTGTTACTGTACTTTTCAGCTCCAGGATTTCTGTTTGACTCCTTCTTATAATTTCTATCTCTTTAGTGAAATTCTAGTTTTAATCATATATTATTTTCTTGATTCTTGTTTTGCACTTTGTCCATGATTTCTTTAACTCATACTTAAGACATACTTTTTAAAGACTTTTTCTAGTAAGTACAATGTATCAGGGATATTTTATGTCACCTTACATGTTCCTTTCAAATGAGCAAAATTTTTGTTTCTTTGAATGTTTTGTGATTTTTTTTTTTAATCTGGGCATTTGAATATTTTAATGTATTAGCTCTGGAATTCAGATTCTCACCCTTTCAAAAATATGCTTTATTGTTTTAATTGTTGAAGGGGGTATTAGTATAATTGTTTAGTGATTTTTCAACTCTATTTTTGCAAAGATTGTATTTCTTAATTATATAAACCTTAAGTCTCTTTTTCTTTAGCTTGTATTTAGCTTGCTAGTGTGATGACAGAGATTCCTTGAAAGATAGGAGCTAAAAGAACAATAAAAACAAAATACACCTCCCTCAGTTTTTACAGATTAGTTCTGTACCGAGTCTCTCCTTTAAAGCTTTTCAGCCTTCCCCCTTGGGGTCAATTTCAGTGGGTATGCATTTATCATTTCACTATTACATTAGATGTTTCATATAAGAGTGTTACAGATATCACTTATTAGATTGATAAGTTTCTTTCCATATATTCTGCTAGAAAGTTTATTATAAATTGATGTTAAACTTATCATATGCTCATTTTCATTGTTCCTTTAAATTACAATGGTATTAATTACATAGATTAAATTTCATGTATGAAATCAACATTGAACTCTTGCATATACTCATTGAATTCTTGCATATACTCTTTAGCTTTATCACATATTTCAAAATATATGTATACCTTTTACAAACTTCCCAAATTTTATGAGTATAGCTCAATATGTCTCAAAGTAGTATACACCAGTGTATGTTTTTTTTGGGTGGTGTATGGTTTCTTGCACTTATCATGCTGCCTATGTGATTCATCCTTTTTCACCTTCTCCTTCCTTCTTCTCATCTTCAAATATGCATAAAATCTGTTGTTGAATGACTTCGTTTTCCATGGCTCTTGTAACAAAATAACATAGACTAGTTTGCTTAAATAAAAGAAATTTATTGTCTCACAGTTCTGGAGGACAGACGTCTGAATTAACATATTGGTAGAACCATGCTTCATCTGAAATGTGTAGATTTCTGACAGGCTGGCAATCCATGATGTTCCTTAACTTATGGTATAATTTTAACTCTGCCTTCATCATATAGCCATCTCTGTTCTTTATTATTGAGTCCAAATTTGCTCTACTTATACAAATATTAGTCATATTAGATTAGAATCCACTGCAATTTGGTTTGCCTCATCTTAACTAATCACATTTTCAAAAACCCTGTTTCCTAATAAAGTCACATACACTGGATGATGTGTAGGAATTAAACTTTCCTTTGTAGGGGGGAGTTCAATTCATAACAGTAGACAATCTGGACTCCAAAAAGCCATGCCCTTCCCACATGCAAAAATTCCTTTAGATTCAGGGCTTGGGAGAAGTCTGTGTCTTGATACTTTTTCCTCTTGGCCTGATGGAGTGACAGCTAAATGATCTCTGACTATGAAGATTACAGGTCCACTCTCTCCAAAGACCAGGGTGGTGGGCATGTTTTTTGAACACTGGAGAGAATATTCCACCCTTTCAGTACATGAGGGTAGGACTGCTCTCTTGACCAAAGGAAATACTTGTAGTTGAGACATCTGTGTCTTTGATTCCCTCCTTGGAATAATTCTTCATTTCTTTTGTCCCATCTCTGTACCATTCAATCCAGGCTGGAAGCATTTCTCTTGTTACAAAATTGTCAAGAAACTTGTTGGTCTCTGTGCAATCCATTAGACATAAAGATACTCCAAAGATCTTTCCTTTTCAAAGATTTATTGCTGTCTTTTTCTGTGTCTTTTCTCACTAGTACTATCTAAGGGCTTTTCACATATAATAAAATGTTGTAAATAACTTCATTTACGGTATGTATATTCTAACTTTAATTTGAATAGTAAGTTTTCACAGTATTTCCAGAATCTGTGTAGGGTAGCTTTGACCTCTTTGTTCCTTAAGCTATAGGTCGTGGGATTCAATGTGGGTATTACCATGGTTTAAAACACAGAGGCCATTTTTTCACTATCAAAAGGGTGACTGGACTTGGGATGCACATACATAAAAAATAAACTCCCATATAACACAACTACCACTGTTCAGGTAAGACCCTCACGTGGAGAAGCCTTTTGCCTGCCTTCTGCAGAGTGCATCCTGAGGATGGCCTTAAGGATCAGCATGTAAGACAATAATACTATTAGAAGAGATGAAACCAGAATAAATGCTGAAAAGATCAGTATTATCAACTCAATATCATGTGTGCTTGAGCATAGCAAACTTAGCAATGGAAGACTATCACAGTAGAAATGATTTATGACATTACAGCCACAGAAGGATGAAATAGAAATCTTTATGGTGGTTACCAGGGACAGAAAGGCACTATAGAGATAGGGGATTGCCACCAGCACCCAGCATACTTTCAGGGATATCACAACTGTGTAGAGCAGAGTTACAGATGGCTGCATAATGGTCATAGGTCATTGCTGAAAGAACGAAAAATTCACTAATGATGAACATGATGAAGAAACCTAACTGTGGAGCACAGCACTTATAGGAAATCATATTTTGATTCACTATAATGTTCTCCAAAATTTTGGGTCCCACAGCTGCTGAGTAACCAAGATCTATGAAAGCCAGCTCTCTGAGGAAGAAGTACATGGGTGTTTGTAACCTAGAGTCCATCTTGGTGAGGACAATCATGCCCACATTCCCCACCACTGAGATAACATAGATGATGAGGAACAGCCCGAAGAATGGAGCCTGAAGCTCAGGGTGGTTTGTGATCCCAGTCAGAACAAATTCATTCAGCATTGTTCGATTCTGTGTGTTCATCCAGGCCATTAGGGAGACTTACTCTGTGAAGAACCATCAAAACAGTCATTCGATTTCAGAAGACATCACCTGGTAAAAACTTTAGCATACAAAGTCATTATGTGTAGCATACATGCATTTGAAAGATTTTAGATGAAGGAATTTAAAGTAAGAACCTCATCTTTCACTGAAAATGGAACTACATTTAGAAGCTGTCACAACATAAGATATTTAGTAAATATTTTAATTGTGTGTCAGATACTGGTCACCATCCCAGGATATATACAGTTCTTCCATGGCTTGGTCAGCAAAAGCATATTTGATAAATCTGGCCTACTCTGGAAATCCTGACATTCTTTTTATTTTTTTCTTTTTAAAATTCATATAATTGTTTAAAACATACCAATTTTTAGGAAGAAATTATAATAAAAAATAATACCCATTCACTCCTTTCCTTTACATTTCAGTCTGAATATCCAGAGAAACCCATATTAACTCACTTAGCAGATTTTGCTTTACTTCCTATCATTCTTAACTCCACATTTAAATACTACTCTCATTTCATTTTTAAATTCTATTATCACTCCATTCTGCAATGATAGGTAAGAATCTAGCTCATTTGCAGGAGACCCCAACATGCCTACTCTAATGTATTTAAATCAATTTAAAATTATGTATCCAACATTATGTAGGATTATATGAAAGTCATAACTCATCCTCTGCAACTCATCCAAGGAGGTCAGTTTAACCCTGTTTTTACAAAAGGTATAAACAATAACTATGTCTCACCATTTAAACAACACCACTCTATCATTAATATCAACTTTAAAAAGTAACCTCTAACCTACTTTCTGTCTCTATAAATTTGCCTACTTTAGACATGTCACATGCCAATAGTCTTAATTGAGATTAATAAATTGGTCAGATTAAGATTATATTGCTTACTTTGAAAGGAAAGGGAAAAAAAGAGGAATAAAGATAGAAAAGAAGGAAGAATCTGGAATGAATCTAAAAATATGTCAGAACTGGTAGACTATAGGTGATTGCATCAGAAGAGATATGTACACATATTATTTTAAAATTAGAAAACAAAGAGGACAAACACTCATACACCCCCCATCCCTCAAAGCTAACAAAACCATGAGTCCTTATAAATGTTCCAGTCATAATTGGATAAAATACAGTACATTATTTCAGTAAAGAAACACTGAGTCCCCAATACAGGGATATTAGTGAATGATAAATTTGTGGTTGAATGTGAAATCACTCTTGTGCAGCTTGTTATAACCTTTGAATATATTTTTGATCTTTGCTACTTCATTATAATTATATCCCTGTATCCCAGATTCTCAAATACATGGAAAATATCCTATGGGCTGAGCTACACAGTTTGCACTGTAGCTGTGTCATAATACGGGGCCTGTAGAGAGGTCTGGGAAGGTCTCATACTTTTCCCAATTCCAAACATAGTTTTCTCTCTTTACTGGTGATATGTAAAATTTGTAACATGGAAAGCAGGTAAGGAAGAACATTTTCCTTAATGCATTTAGGTATACTATGAGAAAGGAAAGGGAATACCCAAGCCTGGAGCTGTGGAATATTTAAGGCATGGTGAGTTCACCAATACTGAAAGGAGAATATACACATCTGACATAATTCAACTAAGGATTGACTTTCCCTGAACCTTTAATTGTGCTGATTGTAAACTCAGTTTGGGCCTCATTGAAATATATTCAGAGGTACTTCAAAGCCTTGAATCTTACTATCCATTTGGAAATGCATGAAAATTTAAAACAAAAATAGTTGGGCCAAAAAATTTTATTATTGTGCTCTGATTAATATATTAGCCTAAGCCAAAATGTCTAATAATTTTTTCACTTTGCCATTAATTTAATATTGCAAACATGACTGTTGCACAAACCTTTTTCTCTCCATTCCCTATCACATTGGGCAAATTCTGAACAACTGTGTCCAAGCTGCAGCTTCTCTGACCTTCCTTGGGAAAATTCCAAGAAGATTTCTGCAAGGCATGTCAAAGCATTTCAAGTGATTGAGCCACACAAGTGTACAGGAGTAACTTGCTCTCTATTGTACACTTTGTAAGATTTTCTCCCCTCCTTGTCAAACGTTTCCCATTCCTACATTTATGCTTCCAGGAATCACCTACCAATTAAACATCATAGGCCAAGTTCTTGTTAAAGGATCTACTTAAGAAGGAATTTGAACTCTGACAATCTTCATCTCTTCCACGATATTGGTAAAATAAAAGCATAGATATCCGTGGCACTAATGAAGTTCTGTAAATGTAACTAAAGAGGGCAATAATAATATGTCACATTATTGACATTATTACTGGAAGCTCTCATTGAAAAGTATTAGTATTTGAAACATAAATGTTACTCAGCATCAATAACACTGACCTGACCATCAACATCTTTGCTAAGACCACATTCTAGATGAAGCTTTCAAACCATGTTTACTCCTTTCCCCTTCAGAATTTTCATTGCTTAGATTTCCAGTATCAATATAAAAATCATAAAATAATGAAATACATGCCTTGCTTTCCTCAAAGAGAATAATAATGGTGCTAAATTTATCAATTTACTCCAAAAAACATTGTGAAATGAGAATATGAATATGGGTGGTATAATGTAAAAAGTATGGCATTGATACTACTGTCATTTCCATAGTTTCAATTGAAGCCATGAGTCAAAACTTGTCACTGGAGCTAATCTGAAAATCATGAAGACTAGGGCACTCTACTCACCACAAATGATCAATGTGTTATTGCTCCCCCATGTAGTTGCTAGCTTCAACTGAAATAGTGTTTCTCCCTTTTGAGATACACCTTGGCAACTTGAATGCAATTTGTGATTATTCCCAAAGCATCTGAGACCAGGAAACTATATCACTTGGTATTTGTTAATTATCTAGTGTAACTTTGATTTCCTTATTAACAAATATTCTTTTATACAAGTTTTCCTGCTTTCCTGTGCTATTTTCTATGACCACCTCTCAACCACCTTGATATAAGTATATTTTGGATATATACTTTAATCTCTTCCAAATTATTTCAACATTCAGTATTTGCTGTTAAAGAGTTTATCTTTGTTAAATATTTCATTCAAAAATTATTTAAGATTTGTTCATAAACACTGAAAAGTTTCAGACCTTAATTGTTTGTGTTGCCACCTCTTGATGAAGTTCAGAAACTCAAGTCACCAGAAATACATGAAGCATCTTAGAATTGTTTGACAAAGCTATTAATTTATTAATTCACTGTTTGATGTTTTTAAATATTAGATAAATATAGAGATACAAATATTATATATGTATGTAATATTATATAGATAATGTTTTTCCAGTGATAAATAGAGAGCTTTTTTAAGAAGTTGATATGTAAGAGTGACCTCCAGTATTCTTTTTTTAGCTGGCACAGGCTTCCATTTCAGTTCCTACTTACCATTATCTTTGGGTATGTCAATATTTCTGTGCAGAACACTTCAGGTTCACTGGTAATTTCCCTTTCAATTTCTATCATATCACTCTTCTCCAGCTACTAAACTAAATTTACACATCAATACTCTTCAGTAACACTGGACCCTCCTTCTTTAATCACATGTTTTACTTCTACCAAAATAAACAAGTATTATCCTATTATGGTGACTTCTATTTGCTCAGATTCATTTCATTATTTTGGTCTGTTTGCACTTCCTTGCCTTTTAAGCTTAACATTCTTTTCATTAAATTGTTTAAAATGTGTTTTTGTTTAAAAGAAATTTTATGTTTGTTGCAGTTTGGAATCATTAAAGTTTGATATCTTTGTTTTTCTTGTATAGAGAAATGTGTAGGAAGAATGCTAACTTTTTTTTTCTTGTCTAACTGTACCCAGAACTATGCTAAATATTTCAACATAATTATCTGATTATTCTGCATGAGAGTCTTAGGAAATAGAATTATTTTCACATCTTAAAAAATGACTGCTACACCAACAAATACAAAACCTGCTAAAAGAAATTAAATTACATAATATAAAAATTCATAAATGGCAAGAAATCCCATTTTCATGGATGGGAAGATGTTAAGATGTCAATACCATCCAAAGGAATCTACAGATTCAATACTATGACTCTTAAAATCCAAGAAATTGTTTTTGCAGAAATGAAAAACCAATTCTTAAATTCATATGGAATTTTGAAAGGGGCCTTGAATAGCCAAATCAATATTGAAAAAACAAAACAAAGTTGCAGGTCTCACATATACTGTCAGTCAGCTCTGACAAATACTACACAATTCGTTGGCTTGAACAACAAAAATACATTGGCTCTTGGTTTCAGAAGCTAGAAGTCCCAAATAAAGGCATTTGTAAGGCCATGCCATCTCCCGAAAATTGGTAGCATTCTGGAAGTGTCTTGTATACAATTCTTGGAGTATCTTTGCTTGTATATTTTCCATGAGTAACATAGCAATCTCTCTCTCTTTGTGTCTGATTTCCTGGTTTCAAATGACCTGTACCTTCTGGCATCTCCCTGTGGTTTTCTCTAGTAACATTCAAATTTCTTTTTCTGACTCTGCTCCTTTGGATTGATGTCCACCTTGATGCACTTGTGCCACACCTGGATTAAAAATAACATTGTCTAAATATTTACAGAATAAATACACACAGGAATGCAGACTAAGATTAAAAATATGTATTTCACTGAGGTCCATAGTTAAGTCTACCATATTTCTATTTCATTATTTCAAAAGTTACTGTGAAGCTATAGCAAAAAAAAAAAGAGTCATGTAATGGCATAAAGAAAACAAATGGAATAAAATTGAGAATTCAGAAGTCATCCCATACATCTACGACCAACTGATATTTCTCATGGTTTCCAAGTACATTAATTGGGGGAAAGAATGGTCTCTTTAATAAATGATATTGGGAAAACTGGATATGCACACGCAAAAGAATGCAGTTTGAACTCTACCTCACACCATCTACAAAATACAACTCAAAATAGATCAGTGACCTAAACATAAGATCTAAAAACATAAAACCCTTAGAAGAAAACACTGAGAAAAGCCTTGCTTACATATATATATTTCTACTATAAAAGTTTAAAAATTATATATATATTAAACCCAATAATTATTTTACCTTTCTTGTGGCATTTTCTTGTCTATTTTTTTAAATGAAAGTAATGGGTATGTCAAAATAGTTCACATTCGTATAATCAGCTTTTAAAGTAATACACAGGAAAGGTAGATGCTGTAAACATAATTATTAACTAACTGAGAATGAATAATTGAATGGAAGAATGAACTAATTAATTCTCCATAAAAATTTTTGAAATCAAATAGGTGTTTTTCATCCAGTGCTTTAAGCGGAACTTAATATTATTGTTATTTGGTTAAGAAATGGTCACAACGTTCATATTTTTCTCTAAATTATTCACTACCTTAAGGCAGGGTACAACTTTTACTTCTTCATCTTGATATGTCTGATATATAATATGGACTCACCCATCCTAGGATTCTCAATAATGCCAAGTAATATAATGAAGTAAAAGATAAATTGTGGAAAACAAAGATGGCATTAACAAGACTGTTACCAACTTTAAGCTACACATTAAAATAAATTTAAACCCTGAGGCTTTTTTTTTTCTGAGGTTCAAATATTCCCATGAAGAGTATGTTTCTGCTTCTTCTGTGATTTCCCCTGTATCAAATTTTTCATGTGGAAAAAGACATGGTCAGTACCATGTATTTAACAAGTTCAATTGATAATATATTTATTATCTCTTCAGTCCTAAAATTGTCTTTCTCTCTTTAGCATTCTTTAAACATTGTGAATATTTTATTTTGAAATATTTTTTTACACTTTTTGTGTTGATTTCTATTACAGCTGGACCTCTCACTTGAACTTTACAATTAATTTTCCAAGAAATATATTACATTTCTAAGATGTGGATATGCTGTTTAAGAAAGTTACCATACACAAGCAGACAAAACTCTGACTTAGACAATATTCCTGCATTATGACCACAATGATAGATACAAGAAATCCTTGCAAAATGCTTCAGAAACTGGAATACCAATTCCCCAAACTAGGCCAAGAGAATAGTCCCATAGTCCATGATAATTTACTTTAGAAGGTCAATTAGCTTTTTCTTTAAGGAAGTTCATAGACTGTTCCACTTTGCCAGTTTCATTAATCCAAGTATCACAAGAAATATTAGCAACAGTAAGGACAGCACCAGGACAGGCCAACAAGAAATCTAGATCAAAACTCCCAGGCAGATGGCATCAAAATAGATAGGCGGAGTTCAACTCTTTTGCAGACAAAACAATGGAGGAAGGGCAAAAAGCCACCCAAGGGAGTGGCTTTGGGGATCTGGAGAAAAGGAAAGTGTGGTGCATCATTCAGAAGGGAGAGAGACAGAGAGACCAAGAGGCCAAATGAAAAATGGAACACAGACAACTATAAGGGTAGAGAATAAGAGAAACCAAGTGTCAAAAAGGGACCTTACTACAAAGCAAAACAAAAATGATAGAGTAGAAACAGAAGCAACCAACCAAGCAAGCCCATATTGAGAAACAGATACCTAGACCAACAAATATTATAAGTTATATTAAGAAACAGGAAGACACGGCCAAGTCTAATGAACAAAGTGAAAAACAGGTGGAGATGCAGAATGTGGAACAATTAATAAAAGATATCCAAACAAATATCATGAATCAACTTAATGAAGTGAAGGAAGAGATGAAGGATATTAAGAAGACAATGGGGGAACATACTGAAGAAATCATAAACATACATGAAAAGATAACACATCTGATGGTGATGAATGGCACAATGCAAGAAATCAAAAATACACTGGAAGCATATAACAGCAAATTTGAACACAAAGAAATGAATCAGTGATGTTGAAGACAGTACATCTGAACACAAACAGATAGTAAGACATAGGTAAAAAAAGGAAAAATCCAGAAGAGACTCAGGGATTTGAATGACCACATGATACACAAAAACATATGCATTATAAGCATCCCAGGGGGAGAAGAGAAGGGAAGGAGACAGAATGAGTGTTGGTGGAAATAATGGCTGAAAAATTCCCAACTCTTTTGAATGACATGGACATACATATCCAGGAAGTGCAGGGAACCCCAAAGAGTATAAATCCTAACAGGCCTACCCCAAAACATATACTTATCAAATTCTCCAATGCTCTGGACAAAGAGAGAATACTAAAAGCAGGAAGAGAAGAGATTCATCACATACAAAAGAAGCTTGATAAGATTAAGTGCTGATTTCTCATCTGAAAACATGGAGGCAAGAAGGCAATGGTAATGATATAGTTAAGGTGCTAAAAGAAAAAAAAAAAACTGTCAGGCAAGAATTCTGTATCCAGCAAAGCAGCATTAAAAAATGAGGGGGAGTTCAAAATATTCACAGATAAATAGAAATTAAGAGTGTTTGTCAACAGAAACTTGACTTCAAGAATACTAAAGGGAGTTCTTAAGGATGAAACAAACAAACAAACAAACAAAAAAAAAACAGGAGAGAGAGGGAGTTTGGAGAGTGTACAAAGGAAGATTATTGGTAAGAATACCTGAAAAGATAAAAAGAGAAATGAAAACAACCTATCGCATATATATACCTAAAGAAAATATGGCTAATGTAAATAATGCCTTGACAATATCATTGACTATTAATAAATTACTTTCTAATCAAGAGACACAGATTGGCAGAATAAAATTGGAAATATAATCCATCTATATGCTGCTTAAAATAAACTCACCTTAGACCCAGGTACACAAGAAGACTGAAAGTGAATAGTTGGAAAACAATTTTACATGTAAACAATAACCAAAAAAATGTTGGAAGTAGCTGTACTAATATTGGACAGAATAGACTTTAACTTCAAAACTATCATAAGAGAAAAAGAAAGACACTATATATTAATAAAAGGGATAATCCATCAAGAAGAAAGGACAATAATAAACATTTATGCACCTAACCATGGTGCTTCAAAATACATGAAGCAAACACTGGAAAAACTAAGTGGAATATAAATGCATTTACAATTATATCAAAGGACTTTAATACATCATTATCACCATTAGACAAAGCATCTCGACAGAGGGTCAATAAAGAAACAAGGATCTTGAATAACACATTAGAGGATCTAGACATAATATACATATACAGAACATTACACCCAAATACAGTGTGAAATACATTCTTCTTAAGCACACATCGATTATTCTCCAAAATAAACAACATGCTAGGCCATGAACAATTCTCAACAATTTCAGAAAAATTGAAATTATAAAAAGTAATTTCTCTGGCCACAGTGGAATTAAGCTGGAAATCAGTAAGGGGCAGAGAACTAGATTAGACAGAAAGATAGAGAAGTTAAACAACACACTTTTGAAAAGGAGCAGGTCAAGCAGGAAATTGCAAAAGAAATCAGCAACTAACCTGGAATGAAAGAAAATGAGAACACAACATATCAAAACATAAGGGATGCAGTAAATAAGTGCTGAGAGGGAAATTTTTAGAAATAAATGCCTATATTAAAAAAGAAGAAAGAGCTAAAATCAAAGACTTAACTTCACACATGGAAAAATTAGAAAATGAACAACAAACTACTCTAAAAGCAAGTAGAAAGAAGGATAAAACAAAGGTTAAAGTAGAGCTAAATGAAATTGAAAATAAGAAAACACTGGAAAAATTTTACAAAACCAAAAGCTGATTCTTTGAGAAGATTAATAAAATTGACAAACCCGTAGCTAGCCTAAAAAGAGGAATAAAGAGAGAAGAGGCAAATACGTAAAATAAGAAATGAGGAAGGGGATATCACCACTGATCTTACAGAAATAAAGAGTATTATAAGAAGATACTTTAAAAAACTGAATGCCAACAAGATGTATAACTTACATGAAATGGAAAATTTTCTAGAAACACACAAGCAGCCCACATTAATGAAAGATGAAATTGATAATTCAACAGACTAATCACAAGTTATGAGTTTCAATTAGTCATCCACAACCTCCTAAATAAGAAGAGTCCAGGACCAGATGGCTTCACAGGAGAATTCTACCAATCATTCTTGAAAAAATTAATACCAATCCTGCTTAAACTCCTCTAAAAAATAGAAGTGGAGGGAATATTGTCTAACTCATTCTATGATACCAACATCACCCTAATACCAAAACCACATAAAGATGCCACAAGAAAGGAAAACTTCAGAACAATCCATCTAATGAAACTGGACCTAAAATAATCAACAAAATACTTCCTAATCGTATTTAACAACACATCAAAAATTTATATGCCATGAACAAGTGCGTTTCATCACTGCTATGCAAGATAGTTCAACAAAAGAAAATCGATCAATATAATATGCTACATTAACAGACTGAAAGTAAAGAAATCACATGATCTTCTCTATTGATGCAGAAAAAACATTTAACAATATACAGTGCATTTTCTTCATAAAAATCAATTCAAAAGATAGGAATAGAAGGAGTCTTTCTCAACATGATAAAGGGTATGTACAAAAAACCCAGAGCTAACATCATATTCAATGGTGAAATGTTAAGGCTTTCCATCCAAGATTTTGAGCAAGACACAGATGCCCACTCCCACCACTCTTATTAAACATTGTGTTAGAAGTACTTGCTTGAGCACTTAGACAAGAAAAAGATATAAATGGCATCTAAATTGGAAATGAAGTAAAATTTTCACTATTTAGAGGTGATGTGATTCTAAACGTAGAAATCACTGAGAACTCTATGATAAAGCATCTAGAGAGGATAAACAGATTCAGTAAAGTGGCAGGATATAAGATCAACATGCAAAAATCAATAATGTTTCTGTACAACAACAATGAGCAATCTGGGGAAGAAATCAAGAAAAATTCCCATTTACAATAGCAACTAAAAGAATCAAATACCTAGGAATAAATTTAAATAAAGATGTAAATGATTATATGCAGAAAAGTACACAACACTGTTAAAGGAAATCAAAGGAGAACTAAATAAATGGGAGAATATTTCCTGCTGATGGATAGGAAGACTAAACATTATTAAGATGTCTATCCTACCCAAACAGATTTACAAATTTAAAGCAATCCCAATAAAAAGTACCACAGCATGTTTTACTGAATTGGAAAATCTAATTATGAAATTCATTTGGAAGGGCAAGGGACCCTGGATATTCAGAGACATATTGAAATAGAAATACAAAATTGGAGTAATCATACTACCTGACTTTAAAACATACCACAAAGCTACAGCACTCAAAACTCTATGGTATTGGCACAAGGATAGACAACCTGACCAATGTAAGAGAATTGAATGTTCTGATATGGATACTCACATATACAGTCAACTGATATTCAACAAGGCCTCCAAGCCCACTTAACTGGGAGAGAATGGCTTCTTCAACAAATGGTGCTTGGAGAACTGGATATCCATATCCAAACGAATGAGAGAGGCACACCATCTCAAACCCCATACAAAAATTAAATCAAGATGAATCAAAGATCTAAATATAAGAGACAAGACCATAAAGGTCCTAGAAGATAATGTGGGGAAGCATTTCTGAGATCTTTTAGTAAGAAATATTTTCATAAACTTTACACTAAAAGCATGAGCAACAAAAGAAAAAAAATAGATAATTGGTAGGTCCTCAAAATTAAAATCTTTTGTTCTTCAAAGTAGTTTGTGAAGAAAGTAAAAAGGCAGCATACACAATGGGAGAAACTATTTGGTAACCCTCTATCCAATAAGAGCCTAATATCCAGCATATATAAAGATATCCTACATACTGTAAAGAAAAAGAAAAAAAAGACCCTTTTAAAAATGGGCAAGATTTGAACAGATATTTCTCTAAAGAATAAATAAAAATGGCTTAAAAGCCCATGAAAAGATACACAAAAGCACTAGCTATTAGGGAAATGCAAATTAAAACTTCAATAAGATATAATCTCATACCTATCAGATTGGTGGTTATTAAAAAACAGAGGACTACAAATTTTAGAGAAGATGTAAAGGAAAAGGAACACTTATGTCCTGCTGCTGGGAATGTAGAATGGTGCAGCCATTGTGGAGAAGAGTTTGGTGGTTCCTCAGGAAGCTAACTATAGAAATGCTGTATGATCCAGCTATCACACTGCTGAGTATATAACCAGAAAAATTGAAAGCAGCGACAAGAATAGATATATTCAAACCAATGTTCATAGAGGCATTATTCACTATTGCCAAAAGTTGTAATCAACTCAAATGGTGATCAAGAGATGAATGGATAAGCAAACTGTGGTATATATATGCAATGGAATATTACTCAGCTGTAAGAAAGAATGCAGTATTAACACACATGATAACATGGATGAATCTTGAAGACATTTTGATAAATGAATTAAGCCAGTCACTGAAGGACAAATATTTCATGACCTCACTGATATGACTTAAGCAAATTGAGCCAACTCACAGAGCTAGAGTTGAAAGACAATTTAACAGGAGACAGAAAGGGAATAGAGGGTGGTGAGCCACTGCCCACATGGGCAAAATCTATGAGAGATGAAAGGTTGTGATAGGACAGTGGATGGGTGTGAGAGTGGTGCAGTGATGCTATTGAGTTTGGTGGTGCTGGTCTGTGAGGAGGAGTATGGTTGGGAGTTGGGTTGGACTATCCATGGAACTGGGGGGAGGGCTGGTGGAAGGAGCAGGTGAAACCTGGGGATTTGCAGGTCTGTGGTTAAAACTAAAATGCTGGGAATATTCTTTTGGCAAATATGGCATGGGAGGGCTACTGGTGTAGGGCATTGCATGATGCGAGACATGCGGGAAAAGAATCTGGGGCATGCCTCTGTGGAATATGTGAGTGTTCATCTTCTCATAGTGTGTTATCTCAGTGGCTGGAGACCCACAAAATAAACAAGAAAATACTAAATTCCCATCCTGGGGAGCACTGCAATCTTCTCAATTAGAAGGACAAGAATTTCTCAAGAATATAGACAGTGCCTAATAAAAGTACACAGACCAATATATCAAGCTCCCAATATTATTGCAAGAAACTATAAATCTTATTCTTGAAAAATTGAAACTTAGTGGTTACCATAGGTCCTGAGGGGAGGGGGAAGGAAGAATAGAATAGATGGAACATATGTCATTTTTAGGGCATCAGAATTGTTCTGCATGATCTTGCCATAACAGATACAGACCATTTTAAATTTCATCAAAATCTATAAAAGCGTATGCTGCAAAATATAAACCATAATGTAAACCACTGATCATGGTTAATAGCAATGCTTCAATATTTTTACATCAATTGTAACAAATGTACCATCCACATAAACAATGTTATTAATAGGTGAGAGTGAAATAAGGGGAAGGCATTGAGTATATGGGAATTAGTTCTATTTTCTATGTGACTTTTCTTTACCTAAAGCTTCTTTGAAGATAAAAAAAAAATAAGATACTGGGGAACATATAGAAATAACTGTCACTGCATGTATAAGATAACAGATCTTACAGTGATTAAAGGCACATTGCATGAAATACATTTTATTTTATTTTTATATTTCAATTTTTTATTTTTTATTTTTGTATTTTATTTTAAAAATTAATATTATTTCATTTTCCTATTAATTTTATTTGTTTTTTTTGGGGGGGACTTTAGTTTTGGAGAATTTTGGATCCCAGAGGTTCACTACTGTTGCTTGGGAGGAATACTGGTGCAGGGTATTGGTGATGGAGGAAAGGTGAACCTAGGGCATGCTTCTAAGGCATATGGATATGTTCAGGTGCTCAGGGAGTGTTATATCAGTGGGTTTAGACCCACACAAGAACCAAAAGAGTATTGAATTCCCATCCTGTTGAGTCCTGCTTCATTCTCTAATAGAATGGCAAAAATACCCTGAATGCATGGGCAGTGCATAGTGAAGGAAGACAGACCATTGTACCAGGCCCTTGATATTGATGATTGTACTTATGAACCTTTTCTTGCAAAATTGAAACTTAGCCTAGTATTGTATATTAACTAAGAGTTACCTCATGAAAGCCTCTTTTTTGCTCAAATGTGACCTTTCCCTAAGACAAACTAAGCATTTAAATGTACTACCTTCCCCCAGTATGCAACATGACTCCCAGGGATGAGCCTCCCTGGCTGTGTTAGTCAGCCAAAGGGGTGTTGATGCAAAATACCAGAATTCTGTTGGCTTTTATAAAGGGTATTTATTCGTGGTAGAAGCTTGCAGTTACCAGGCCATAAAGCAAAATTTACTTCCCTCACCAAAGTCTCTTGCCATGTTTTGGAGCAAGATGGCTGCCAATGTCTGCAAGGGATCAGCCTCCATCTTCCTCTGAAGGCTGTGGCCCCAGCTTCTTCCAATATCAGCTGTAAGCTGGGATAAGTCTCCCCTCTCCTGGGGCTCATTTCTCTCCAGGCTCAGCTGCTGAGGGCTCTGGTCTCTGCAGCTGCAAACTATCAGACGAACAGCTTGTCTCTCTTCACGGGGTCCTCTGCCATATCTAATGGGGCCTTCTCTTTTTCCTCATGACCAACCTTCTCTGTGTGCTTACTTTTTGGGCTTCAGGAAAAAACTCCAAACTGTGTTCTCTACCACATCTTTCTCTGTGAGTCTCCACCCATCAAAGGGGTGGGGATGCAACGTCCTACTGATGTGGCCCAATCAAAGCCTTAATCATTATTTAATCAAGTAAAAGTGAAACCTCTGAATCCAGTATAATCTATTATGCCCAGAGGGAGAGACCAGTTTACAAACAAAATCTAATGTCTATTTTTGGAATTCATAAACAATATCAAACTACTACACTGACACTGAGGGATTATTACCAAGTACTAACTAGCATTCCATCTGGAAGAAGACCTGACCAAAAGGGGGAGATATTAAATACAAATGAATTTTTATGGCAAAGAGATTTCATAGTGAGTTGAGAGGTCATTACAGAGGTTATGCTTATGCATGTCTCAGGAGGATCTCATTTAATGCCATAGTAAGCAGTCCTTCAAACAGCAGGGCTCCTGAGGACTCTAGAGACATCTAGACACTATAAGCAGGGCAGATGAGTTCAGGAATTTGGTACCCTGTCAGTGGGCCATACTTTGGAATTTATGCTCCCCAGTGTATCAGAGTTAGAATCGTTTATAGTTTCCCTACGCATGGCCCTTCTGCCTCTTTTATTTGAACCTATAATTAGTACTATACTTGTTAAATATATGTACCCAAGACTTAAATCTCTGGTCTCTTCATCTGCCATTTGAGATCTGAATCTTTGCAGAGTTGCAATACCTACTCTCTTAGTCAGCCAAAGGGGTGCTGATGCAAAGTACCAGAAATCTGCTGGCTTTATAAAGGGTCTTTATTTGGGGTAGAAGCTTATAGTCACAAGGCCATAAAGTATAAGTTTCTTCCCTCAAAGACTGTTGCCATATTTTGAAGCAAGATGGCTGCCGGTCTCAGAGGGTTCAGGCTTCCTTTTCCTCTTAAGGCTCCATAGTCGCAGCTTCTTCCAATATCAGTTGTAGGCTGGGTGAGTCTCATATCTCTCCTGGGGCTCATTTCTCTCCAGGCTCAGCTGCTCTGCTTTCTCCACAAGGCCATCTGTAAGCTGTCAGGTGAACAGCTCATCTCTCTTGCAGGGCCTCACCCATGTCTAATGGAGCCTTCTCTCTTTCCTCACATATCTGATTCTCTGTGTTCTTCCTCTGTGTGTTCACTTCCCAGGGCCCCAGCTCAAAATCCCTGCATCAAAACTCAACTGTCTGTTCTGCTATGTGATTTTCTCTGTGTGTCCCTGCCCACCAAGGGGGGCGGGGACACAACTTCCTACTGACATGGCCCAATCAAAGCCTAAATCATAATTTAATCAAGTAAAGGTGAAACGTGAATCTAATACAATCTAATATGCCCAGATGAACAAACCAATTTACAAACATAATCAGTATTTCTTTTTGTAATTTATCAATAATATCAAATTGTCACACCTACTCTCCAATTTATTGGACTCACCCAGGACAACTAACAACAGGCTAGTGCTGGACAACACCCATCCCAAGGAATGGAGTATGTCTGCAACTGCTAGGAAGATAGTTCCATCCATCTGCTCCATGGGATCTAAACCCTCTTTCAATTAGAAAGAGAGGGAGCATCACTACCCCCAAATCCTCAAGATTGGGGAATGAACAATGAACTAAAGTATATTTATTAATCTATTGTAGACATTATTATTCTAGCAATGGAAGAACTTTTATCATTGGTATATAGGAGTGGCCACCAGAAGTTCTAAGGGGAGGAGAGAGAAGAATAGATTTAATTAACATCGGGCCATTTTCAGGACCTTGGAATTGTCCTGTATGAGATTGCAATGATGGACACAGACCATTATACATTTTGTCAAAACTATAAAATTGCACAGAGCAGAGTGTAAACTATAGTGTAACCATATCCTTGGTTAGTAGCAATGCTTCAATATGTGTTCATCAATTTTAACAAATGTAGCACACTAATGAAAGATGTTAATGTGGGAAAGTTTGGGAGGGGCAGGAAGTGGGGCATATGAGGATCCCCTATATTTTTTATGTAACATTTATGTAATCTAAAACTTCTTTTAAAAATAAAATAAATTTAAAAAAGAAAGAAACCTAGATCAATGTAATTGTCCATCACTGCTTGTGTCAATGAATTGAGGCTGATCTGCTTTCCATCCAGGCCAGGAATGTATCATTACATAATTATGACAGAGTTTCTGCTAGGTTTCTTAATGTCTTTTCTATTTTATGATTCCCACCAATGGGTACACTGCTCTGATTGTTAGAATAAACAAAGAGTCAGTAATTCATATCATGTGCCTGAAAAATTGATTGGCTTCATTTTATACCTCACATCTGAGTTTGAATTTCTAACCCTAGTGATTTATAGAATTACAGTTTGTTTTAATTTTTTTTTAACATAAATATAGACAAGTCTTCGAATAGTCTTCCTAAATTAGATTATGCATTCGTCTGAAACAAACAGGACCAGGCAACCTGGTCATGAAGGAGACAAGGAAAAAAGGATCTGCTCACACTGCAAAGTCAGAACCAAGGCCTTACATTAACTGGATTACATATTTGAATCATTATTAGTCTTTCCCAGAAACCAGATATTTAATCCACTGCCCTATGAAATATTTTAAACTCAAATTAAAAATTATTTAGGGTCTGATCATTAGGTTGTAATATGTGGTTCTTGTTCTGGGAAAGAGGGATACCAGGAAAACCAGAGCTGATTTGTTTAAGATCATTTATCCATGTAGGTGAAAGTTGTTTCATTTGATGAATAAATCCAACAAATATATAGGGGCCTTCCACCTCGGTAATACTTCTAGGTGTCCATTGATATGAGGAATATACAGATATCCTTTCTAAAGTGAAGGATCAGCTGTTTCATCTGGCCCCTACTAAGACCAAAAAAGAGGCACAATGCTTAGTTGGTCTCTTCAGATTTAAGAGACAACATATCCCTCATTTATGTGTGCTACTCTGGCCCATTTACCTAGTGAACAGAAAAGTTGCTAGTTTTGAGAAGGGACTGGAACAGAAGGAAGCTCTGTGACAGGTCCAGTCTGTTGTGCAAGCTGCACTGCCACTTTAGGCCATATGGTACTGGAGGTATCACTGGCAAATAGAGATGCCATCTGGAGCCTTTGGCAGGCCCCTATAGAATCACAATGCAGACCCTTGGGATTTTGGACAAGCACTACTATCTACTGCAGATAAGTACTTTCTTTTTGACAAACATCTTTTGGCCTGCTATTGGGCCTAAGAAAAGACTGAACAATTAACCATGGGCCATCAAATTACCATGAGACCTGAGTTCATGAGCTGGGTAATGCCTTACCCACCAAACCATAAAGCTGGACATGCAGAGCAGCACTCCATCATAAAGTGAAGTGTTATACATGAGATAGGACTTGAGCACGGTACCTGAAAGCACAAGTAATTTACATGAGGAAGTAGTCTAAATGCCCATGATTCATCACTACTGCCATGTTACCTTCTCTCTTACCTCCCAGCTGTGTCTTTTGAAGGAGTTTGGTACAATCAGTTGACTGAGAAAAAGAAAATTTGGGCGTGGTTTACAGATGGTTCTACACAATATGCAGGTACAATCCAAAAGTGGACAGCTGCAACAATGCAGTCCCTTTCTGGGATGGCCCTGAAGGACAGTGGTAATTGCAAATCCTCTTAGTGGGCAGAACTTTAAGCAGTGCATCTGGTTGTTCATTTTGCTTGGAAGGAGAAAAGGCTGGAGGTGCACTTGTACATTGATTTATGGGTTGATGCCAATGGTTTGGCTGGATGTTCAAGGACTTAGAAGGGACATTATTGGAAAATTGGTGACAAAGAGGTCTGGGGAAGAGGTATGTGGATAGACCTTCCTG
Source organism: Cabassous unicinctus (assembly GCA_029593785.1). Taxonomy (NCBI): domain Eukaryota; kingdom Metazoa; phylum Chordata; class Mammalia; order Cingulata; family Chlamyphoridae; genus Cabassous; species Cabassous unicinctus. The sequence continues at coordinate 21,714 of JAQZBX010008747.1, read as the reverse complement.
AGTGGGAAAAATACATGAACATATTTGCATCTTACATGAATGTTCACCAGAGGGTGACATCAGCAGAGGGAGATTTTCATAATCAAGTATATAAGATGGCCTGCTCTGTGGCTAGCAGTCATTCTCTTTCACCAGCCACTCCTGTCACTGGCAATGGGCTCATGAATAAAGTGACCATGGTGGTATGGATGGAGGTTATTTATGGGGCTTAGGAACATGGACTTCCCTTCACCAAGGATGACTTGGCTACAGCCACTGCTAAGTGCCCAATATGCCAGCAGCAGAGAACCACACTCAGCCCCCAATATGGTACCATTCCCTGGGATGATAAGCCTGCTACCTTGTGGCAGGTTTATTACATTCGACCACCTCCATCATGCAAGCAGCAGTGATATGTTCTAAGTGGGATAGACACCTATACTGGATGTGAGTTTGCCTTCCCTGCATTCAAAGTTCCCTACAAAACTAACATCAGTGGATTTAACAAATGTCTTATCCACTGCTATGTCATTCCACACAGCATTGTTTCTGATCAAGGAACACACTTCACAGCAAGTAATGTGCATAAAAAGTAACATGTTCATGGAATTCACTGGTCTTACCATGTCCCCCATCGTCCTGAAGCAGCTGTATTGAAAGAATTGTGGAATGGCCTTTTGGAGACACAACTATGGCACCAACCATGTGGTAAGGCAAGGAAATTTTCTCCAGGAGGCTGTGAATGCTCTAAATATGTGTCCACTCCATGGTGCTCTTTCTCCCACAGTCAGTATTCACAGTTCCAGGAATCAAATGGTGGAATGTGAGTGGTAACACTCACTATTATCCCTAGTGATCTACTGGGAATATTTTTGCTTTCAGTCCCTGCAACCTTAAGCTTTGCTGGTCTACAGGTCATAGCTCCAAAAAGAGTTGTGCTTCCACCAGGGAACACAACAACGATTGTGCCACCTGGCCACTTTGGGCTCCTCGTGCTCCTGAATCAACATGCAATAAGGGAATTACTGTTCTGGCTGGGTTGATTGATTCTCACTATCAAGTGGAACTAAGAGTGCACCTACACAATGGAGATAAAGAAGAGTTTTCTTGAAATTCAGGAGACCCCCTAGGGCATACCTTACTACTACCATGACCTGTGATTAAAGTCAATGGAAAGTTATAACAACCCAATCCAAGCAGTGGCCTAGAATCTTCAGGAATGAAAGTTTGGGTCATCCACCAGGGAATGAACCACAGCTAGTTGAGGTGGTTGCAGAGTATAAAGGGATCATGGAATGGCTAGTGGAACAAGAGAGTGATAATTACAAACTTTGATCACATGACCAGTTATAGAAACAAGGACTGCAATGGTCATGAATATTTCTTCCATATTTTGCTTCTGTGGATATCTCTCTCTTTCTGTATTCGTTCCATTTTAAAGGACTCTAGTAATAGGATTAATACAAATTCTGAATGATGTGGGTCATACCTTAACTGAATTAGCCTTATCAAAAGGTCCTACTTACAATGGTTTTACCCCCACTGGAATGAATTACATTTAAGAACCTGTTTTTACAGGGTTCATACAATGTCTCATCAAATTGGACCTCATAAAGACATATTCTTTCTACATGCAAAATACATCCATTCCATCACAATATCCCAAAAGCTTTAAGTAATTTCATTAGCAATTCTTAGTACAAAATCTCATCAAATTTGGCTATAAAGGTGGTTTGTCCTGGGACACAGGTACCTTCTATCTGTGGATCTCAGAAACCTAGAGAACAAGTTATCTGCTCCCAATATCCAAATGAGGCCAGGCATAAGATAAACACTTCCATTTCCCTAAGGAGAAATTGAAAGAGTTTTCAGAACCAAAACTTGAAAGAAGGGATACAACATATCCACAGGATTTTATTTCAGTAACCCATTTTTAATGATGAGCAGACAATAAAGATTACCAGACATTTGAGTAGGCCTTCCTTTAGAAGGAGAGAAAAAAGAACCAAATAATAGAATGAAAACTGAATAAAACCAAAAGGCAGGCAAAAGTAAATTGAATGAAAAAGAAAGACTGAAAGGAAAGTTTTAAATAAGGGAAGACATTCTAGAAGATGTAGGTTTCATGAAATACTGTTATAGCAAAATAGTATGTCTAAGTGTGGAGTAACACTTTGCAAGGTAAAACCAGTATAGCTATGGAACTCAAGAAATTGCAGGTAGAAATAGTAATGAATTGGGCATCTCTCCAAGAGTGAAAGTAATTCTACACTAAGAAAATATGTTGGTCCATCATAAAAGCACTAGAGTGGTTATTGAGCAAGAAACTGCAAAAGCTATCTTGAGTACCTCATTTAAAAAGGCACAACAAAATAAGTTTTTGTTTCCTTTTAAATTTTTATTGTTGATAATATGCATAAAGATAATTACATATATCATAAGTGTAAATGAATTTATATGAACTGAAACTAATCCTGTAAAGAGGACCAAGAATTGGAAACAGAATATTTCCATCACTCCAGAAGACTCCTTAAGTTCTCTTCTAGTCAGGATTGTCTAGGAAGGAACTATGGAAAATCCTGTTGTTTGATAGTTCGGACCCCTTGAGCCTTATGCAAAACTGACAAGGTTTTTGAGATTTTTTTTATGAACAGATAAATGGCTAGGCTGACAGAAAGGGACAGAAATAGGACAAAATGAAGAAAAAATGACTTCAAGGGCAGAACCGTGGAATCAGAAGTCTCCACTGAATTGATCATTTCGGGTCATGCCTTTAAGAAGGGTAGGATTTGTGACCCAGGACTTGAAGGATACAGACATCCATCCAGATGTTCAGGGAGAGCTCAGCTGCCACAGCAATGTGAGAGGGTTTAATCTATCTGTCACCTTCACAGAGAGCTTGACAATCCTATGCCCTATTGTTTGCAGAGAGTAGGACCACTGTCCAGATGCTTGGAAAGGGTGGTTCTGCCACTTTAAAATGCCCTGACTACAAAGCATCCATCCACAGATGACTCTCTACACTTTGAAATTTTTTGGTGTTGGCCTTTCTTGATTTCAGACTTGCTTGGGACTCTTACTCTTTTTTCCTTTCAATTAATCTCTTTTGAATAGAAATGTCTATTCTGTATCTTTCCCATTTTATATTTGGGAATCAAATAACTTGTTTTCTCGATTGCACAGCTCCACAGACATGAGAGGAATTTTAACCTAAGATGGACCATAACTACAACTAAGATTGAGGAATGAATTTTGCATATGGAAGGAACATGCCTTTTGTGTTTCAGAGGGTGCTCTGTGGTATATTGAATTCTGTACCCTGATTTAGACACATTCTTAATCTTAATCATCATTCCTATGAGTATAAACATTTTTCTACATAGGAACTCTTGAACATATTATTTTCTTTTATGTCATAGTTCAAATAAATGACAGTGGGTATTAATCAATATTACCAGTGAATTTTAAAGAGAAGACACTGGAAGCCAGATATTGGAGAAAATGACATAAGAAGAAGCTGAAAACCAGCAGAAACAAGAAGAGCAGACACAAGAGGAGAGAGATCACCATATGGCAGGAAGCAGAGATAGAAGCCAAGGAACCCAAAGGATTGCAGCAAGCCAAGATAGGAATGCTACAACTTTGGGGAGAAAGTCAAGCCTTGTTGATATCTTGAATATCTTCAAAACCATGAGTCAATAAATTCCTTCTTGTTTAAGTCAACCCAATATGTGGCATTTGTAATGGAAGTCTGATAAACTAAGAAGGCTTTTGACAGAAGTGAGGTAACATACATTAAGAGATTTGTTATGGAAATTGGCTCATACTATGACTCTGGGGATTGCCAAGTCTGAATTCTTTTGGGTAGGCTGTGAGATGGAAACACTCATGAAGATGAAGTTGAATTTCCCACTAGAAGCTGGCTGGCTGAAGTAGAAGCAGAAGTTCTTTCTGACTTCTGAAATAATCTGTTCTGGCTTTAAAGACCTCCAAGTGATTGCTAAAGGGCTGCCAATGGAAAGTACCAGAAATCTGTTGGCTTTTATTGGGGATATTTATTTGGGGTGAAAGCTTACAATTACAAGGCCGTAAAGAGTCCTACTCAAGGTTGCTTTCTCACCAAAGTCAGTTGCCACATGTTGAAGCAAGATGGTCGCCAATCTCTAGTTGGTCTCTACCTTCTCTAGGATTCCTTTTCCTCTTGAGGTTTCATGGGCTCAGCTTCTTGAGGCTTCATGCTTAAGTGAACCTGTAGTCCTCTCTCTCCTGGCATTGGGCTTGTTTATTTCTGGGCCTCCTATATCAGTCTTGGACCCAGTCTCAGCTGGGCTATCAGGCAAAATGTTTCATCTCTCCCTGGGTCTTCAGCTGTTTGATCCTTCTCCTTTCTGTCACATGGCAGGGTCAAAAATGACAGAGGTCTCTCTTCCTTTGTATATCTCTGTCTGTTTGAGTGTCCAGCAAGGGGGCAAGACTTAACCTGGGTCATGTTCACTGACATACTCAAATCAAAAACCCTAATCTTAACAAGTAATCTAATCAAAGACACCTAAGCTTAATTTAATGCAATCAAAGAGTATCACAACCAGAGGAATAGGTTAGTTTACAAGTATAATCTTTCTCTTTTTGAGATTCATAAAATAATCTCAAACTGCCACAGCTGGGGATATCCCCTACAATGCTATGGGCAATCTCTTTTGTTGGTGGTAGATCCATGAGTTGTAGATGCAATCAATTGATTATAAGTGCAAATTAATCTATGATAATCAGTGACTAACAGGCCAGTGCCAATTTCACCAAACAATTGGACACCACACACTGCCCAAGTGGAAAGATGAAATTAACCATCACAGTCCACTGCATATCAACTTGGCTCTCATATACATCTACTTAAACCATACTTAATCCCTAAATAAAGACAATAAGATAGCCATACTTCTGCCTAACATAAAACAGTTCTACATACGACAGAAAATGCATAATGCTTTCTCCAGAAGAGGATGCAAGTCCTTGAGTGATATTTACTCTTATCCTCTAAATGTAATAGTATGACATAAAGTTAATATAACCTATGTTTTATAATAATGGGGTAAGAGATGGAAGAAAACAAAGATATTTATTTTATATGTGTGTACGTCTATAAACATATTCATAAAAAAATTAGAGAAAGTACTAAAAACTAAAATATTTGTTTCTGCAATTGCTTACTTGGTCATAACTAGTACTTTTAACCACCTTTTAACCACCTTCACCTACTACCCATTCCATATCCCAAGAAGCAAAATTTTTTTTAGTGAATCACATAGGTAATAATGATTGGTGCTTCTCCCATTTATGCTGTGTAATTCCTGGCCACGTAAATCCTGGCTATGAGAGAAACAGCATCACAGATTGCATATTAATTTAGAGCATATATAGCCCCTTGAGGAATATTTCTCCAGTGGTATAAGATATTCCCCCCCCTGTGGACATTATGATTGAGTCTTCAATAGGCCATTCTATCTAGAGATTTCAAGATGATGGAGATTATTGTAATATCCTAGAATTCTATGAACATGAGACCACTGTACACACTTCATTTGCTGTAAAGTGATTTCATAGAGAAGAAGTAATGTTTTTGAAATAGCATGATAATAGATAACTCATTCTATAAGCTTATAGATGGTAGATTTTGCAGAAGCACTATGTCAGAGAAGGCAAATCAGTAACCAGAGTAAGTGTCCAGGAAGAACAAAACACTGCCACTTTCATGATGAAAGTGGTATATGGTAATCCACTTGCCACCAAGTAGCAAGGTGAACACTTGGGGACTTGTTGGTAGCCTCTGTTGCTGTTAGATTGGGCTCTTAGCAATGGTGCAGCCAGATCAGCCTTTGTGATTGGAAGTCCATATTGTTTAGTCCATGCCTAACCTCCATCCTTACCACTTTGCCTACTTTGTTCATGAGCCCATTGGACAATGACAGGAATGAATGGGTAAAATATTCTTAACTAGTATCCATAGAACATGTCCTTCTATCCAATTGATTATAAAGTCCTCCTCTGCTAAAGACACTGTCTGGTGAGCCTTCATGTGGGAAACAAATACATTCACGTTTTTCATCCATTCAAAAAATTCTTTCCACATATCTCTCCCCCTGACCATTTAGTGTTCAATTTTCCAATAATATCCTTTCAAACCCTGACCACACACCAAACCACTGGCTTCAGCCATAAATCTGTACACAAATCCATCTCTGACTATTTCCCCTTCCAAGTAAAATGAACGTCAAGGTTTACTTCTCAAGGGTCTGCCCACTGAGATTTCCTTCCACCACTGTCTTTAAGGAACGTCCCAGAAAGGGGCTGTAGTGCTGCAGCTGTCCACTTTTGGGTGGCATATGTATATTGTGCACAACCCTCTGTAAACGAGGCCCAAATTTTCTCTTCTTTTGAGGGACCCCCAAGAAGCCACTGCAGTGGGCTGGGACAGTGAAGGAAGGTGGCAGAAGTGGGTGTCAAGGGCATTTGCGCACTCCTTCAGTAGCTGACTTGTAACCTCAGCGTCTGCTAGTGCCTGATTTCCTATAAGCCACTTCCATTGATGACGGAATGTTTCAGTATATGCCCAGCTTGATGCCTTAGTGGGTCAAAGAACATCCATTTCATTTTTTTTTTTTT
>JAQZBX010008747.1:0-14975 GCA_029593785.1 Cabassous unicinctus | reverse complement strand
CCCTGTGGCAGGTTACAATCTGTTTCTCAAAAGGAGAGTAGGTATCTGCAAAAGATGGCAAGTTTTGTTCCAAAATTCCATGTTTGCACTGTGATTCCTGTATAGAGGCCTGACAGAGGCTCCAAACAGCATCTCCATTTGCCACTGACACTTTGAGCACCCTTGGATATGCTGGATCATTATGGCTCAGTTGGCAAAGCAGCTTGCACAGAAGTCTGGATCTGTTACAGAACCACCATTTAATTTGGACTCTACTAAAAAACAGCAACTTTTTGGATTACTTGGTAAATGGACAAGAATAACACCTTAATGAGAAACATGTTGCTTTCCAAATCCTCAGTGGCCGACTAGGCATTATGCCTCTTTTTGGTTGTAGGAGGGACCAGGTGTAACACATTTTCCTTCATCTTAAAAAGGATATCTCGATACTGCCCTCTTCAGTGGATGCCTAGAGATTTCACTGATGTGGAATGCCCCTGAATTTTTGTTGAATTCATTACTCATCCTCTGACATGCAATTAATTTACTGTTAAGTCTAGAATAGTTGCTATGTCTTGCTTATTTCATCCAGTCAGCATAATATTATTAATTTAATGGACCAGTGTGATGTCATTTGGAAGTGTAATTCAATCCAGGTAATTACAGACTAGATTATGAGATAGTGCTATAGATTTGTTCTACCCCCGAAGAAGGATAGTGAAGGTGTTTTGCTGTTCTTGCCAGTTTACAGCAAACTAACAGGGATTTGGAAAAATATGTATTTGTCAAATCAATAGCTGCATACAAGTATCTGGGGATGTGTTAATTTGCTCAAGCAATGATACCAAATGTGAAACAGCAGTTGCAATGAGAATAATTGTCTGTTTAAGTTTATAATAATCAACTGTAATCCTCCAAGATCCATCTGTTTTCTGCACAAGCCAAATAGAAGAGTTGAATGGGAATGTGATTAAATCACCAGCCCTGCATCCTTCAAGCCCTGATGTTGCTGATCTATACCATGTAGCTGTGAATCTCTTTCTGAAAACTCTGTCTTCAGTCCCATTGATCACGATATCTTTTCAACAGTACCACATTCTCTTGATTATTTTAGCTTTTTGATAAATCCTAAAATCAAATTATGCAAGTTTTCTAACATTATTCTTTAATATTCAAAATTGTTTTGAATATATTAGTCTTTGCTTTTTCATATAAATTATAAAATCAGGTTGTGAATTTCTTAGAACAAGCTTTTGGTTAAATTTTAGTTGGGTTGCATTGAATCTATAGATTAATGTGGGATTGCATTTAATTAATTGATCAAAATCCCTACCAATATCATATTTCTTAATTTTTTTATTTTATTCAGATTGCATGACCAATATTATCTACCCACTATGTTAGAGTCTCTTTGTATGGGTCCTAAGCATCCATGTATTTTTCAAAATTATTCTAAGATTTTCTTATGGATACAGCAAGGTATCCATAGGGCATCCCTAAAACAAAGACAGACTATATAAAACTCAAAACATGTAACCTTTAACTCTACCAGACTTCTAATATTCTAAATTTCTATCACATAGACTAGTACAGGTTTTTATTTTCGACTGCCCCAGCCCTCCTGTTAATACTCCCTATTCATAAGCTTTTTTCCTCTTTTACATTCACAATAAGCTTAATGTATTTCTCACACTACTGAGAAGTATAGCGCTTTCAAATTTAAAAAAGAAGCATAGTAATTTTTATTAAACAAGTATATATTGTGCCATTGGTTACAATTTTCATATTATCTTATTACATACATATTTGTGGAATTTTTGAGGAATTTAAGAGAGTATGTTTCTAGTAAGAGGAAGCTGATTTCAAGGATTTTAAATTATTAACCTAATGTCACATAGCTAAAAAATATTAGAGCTAGGACTATGTATTAGAAAAATAATCATTTAATTACTTCCCTGATCCTATGCCACATTATTTTTCCGCCGAGTGGCTATTTTTTTACTAAATTGCAAAATGCATTCATGTAGTCGTTTTTATCATATAATTCATTGTTTTAGAAACTTTCACATGTTTATTATGGAAAATCTCATCATATTACTTTTCTGTTGCAGAAGACAGTTATTGTGTTTTCTCTTTCGATAAACCCTACAGACTTCAAGAAGATCTTAATAAACTGGCATACATATCTAAGTGCATAATACTCATAGTATACTGTAATGATTGAATGACCAGCTCAATTCCAGAGATAAGAAGAAAAGTTTTTCATAATTTATACATTAATTTAAAACTATAACCCTGAATCTCAAACTATAGTATGTGTTTTAATATTTAAATTTGAGATAATGTGTTATTGTTTACTCAGAGTTGTATTAAAAAATGGAACCACAGGCCTTCCAAGGAACATAGGAGGAGAAATACAAAGTTCTATACATAGAAAGTCAATAGAGCTGCAAATCAGAAATTTGCTTTAATTTTTGATGCAAGATAATAGAATAGGGACAAGAGAAATATAGGACTATATTTAAATATTAGAGAAATAATTAGAGAAAATAAATTTTCAATCATGCATTCAGTGTATACCACTTTGATATATTTTTTCAAATCAAAAATTATATGTGAATTATAAAGTTAATTTACTAGTTAACTAATTGATCTAGAAGTCATTTTATTATTATTTTTTATTTCTTTGTCTTTTAAGCTTGATGGATTTATGAAAATAATTGTAAAAGCAGAGGATATAGTTTGCATCCTTTCTAGGAAATAATGACTACAGAATATTTCATGTAACAGTGGGACTGGTAGATATGATATGTGCTTTAGTCTATGGAGTCAGAAATCTGAGCTTGAATCCCGGCTCTGCTGGTAACTAAATGTGTGACTTATGTATTTAGCTTCACATAAGTTTTCTTATATATAAAAGGATACTAAATTATTTAGTTTGCCAAATGATATGTAGATTACATAAAGTAATATCCATAAAATTACTAACCCCTAGTAACCACTTCATAAAATGTGGTAGCTGCTATCACAGCTTCTAAAACTTTGTTTCTAAATCTTTTCTTCTTCTCAAGTTTAATATTTCTAAATCTGTTTTCATGAATATCTGTTATTTATATTTTAAAAATACCAGAAATCTATTGACTTTTATAAAGCATATTTATTTGGGGTAAGAGCTTATAGTTACAAGGCCCTAAAGAGTCCAACTTAAGGTTGTTTTCTCACCAATGTCAGTTGCCGTATGTTGAAGCAAGATGATTTTTGATCTCTGCGAGAGTTCAGCCTTCCCCTCTGGGCTTCCTCTCTCTTAGCTGCAGGTTTACATAGGGTTTGTCTCTCAGGGCTTTCTCTCTCTCCTGGCATAGGGCTCATTTCTTTCTGGGCCTTCTATATCTTTGTCAGTTGTTCTGTTATCTTCCCAAGGTCATCTGCAAACTATCAGGTGAATGGCTCATCTCATCCTGGGGCCCCAGGCTCAAAAATGACAGAGCTTTCTAACTTCAAGCTTCTTCTTGATAGAGTGTCCATTTATGTTGGCCCAGTAAGGTAGCAGGGACTCAACCTGAGTCATACCTTACTGACATTGTCAACTCCAAGCCCCAATAATTTTTTTTAAGGAGGTAACGGGGAATGAAGCCAGGACCTCATACATGGGAAGCAGGCCCTCAACTACTGTTCTACATCCACTCCCAGTGGGAGTTGGCTTTTTCATTTGCTTTTAGGAGGTACTGGGGGTTAAACCAGGGACTTCGTTCCTGGGGAGCTACATCTGCTCCCCAAAACCATAATCTTTTTTTTTTTTTTTGGCATTTTTTAACAAATCAATTTAATTGATATATATTTATAAAGTATAAATCCATCCAAAGTATACAGTTAATGGTATTTGGTATAATCACATAGCTGTGCATTCATTACTTCAATGATTTTTAATTCAATAGTGTTATTACATGAAATGTGGAAACAATTAATCAAATGGATAATAGTTAAAAATAAATTATTGTCTCTCCACACATTGAAATGTTACGCAGTCGACAAAGAAAATGACTAGCAAGAGGTTTCTATAGTAACATAAATATTATTTTATATAATGTTAATTCAAAAAAGCAACTATTCTTTATTATCAAACAGATGAGAGAACTTCATAGGAGAAAAGAATTCAATTCTCCAAAATGTTGAGATAGGGTAGATTAATGAATGGGTTATTTTTATTTCCTGTTTTCTGAAGCTTTTGAAATATGGTTATATTACTTTTTTCCTTGGAGGCAGAATACTTTTGAGTTTGACCATGGTGTCAGATAGACTAGATTTGAATCCCAGCCTTGCCACTTACAAGGAGTGTGATTGCTTTAGTTTCCTTCTATGTAAAGAGGAATAATAATTGGCTTTATTTTATAGGGTAGATGTGAAGAAAACAGATGTGTTATATGAGTCACTGTGACTGATCATATAAAATCTGCTAAGAAATGTTAATTATTATTGTTTTATGAGGAAGTAGAATGTATTGTTGACATCAATGATTAAAAAGGAGAATGGTGAATTGAATGGTCTCTAAGGGTCTCTCTTGCTCTAGGTTTTGATACTTCTTATTTTAATGATAATGTTTACATACAAATAAGTTTCTCATGACAGAGATATTTGTAGATTAATATGGAACCAAAATATTGTGCCATTAATGTACAGTTTTGAAAATATGGTTTCCTTGAAGGATAAAACAATATTATCTCTGTTTCTTTATCATCTGAATAGGCTCCATCTTGGGAATTTGAGGGAATACGTAAAATTTTATATTTAAGACATTTGGGAAAGTGATTAGGAATTGATGAGTTTCCTCAATTTTTTTCTTCAAATAGCTGCCCTTGGTTCTATATAAAAATTAAATTATGGGTCGTTATTTATGCAGTATGGGAGAATCTTTATGATATTATATGATTTTTAAATTTTTTAAAAATTTTAAAAAGATACTTAGATTATATAAATGTTACACAAAAAATATGGGGATTCCCATATGGCACAAGCCCCACACCTCCTACACCTTCCCACATAAACATCCTTCATTAGTGTGGCACATTCATTGCAACTGATAATTGCATCCTGGGGCATTGCCACTGAGCATGAACCATTGTTCACATTGTAGGCGACACCCTCTCCTACACAATTCTGCAGGCCAAATCGATAATCTTAACAGATAATTTAAACAAGGGCCCTCAACTGAGTCCAATTTAATCAAAGATTTTCAAACCCTGAAGAATATATTAATTTACAAACATAACCTTTGTCTTTTTGGGATTCATAAATAATATCAAACTGTAACACTGGTCTTGAATATGTGCTTATGTCTTTCATTAAATTAGAGAAGATTTCTGCCATTAGTTCTTTGAATAGTCCTCCTGCTCCTTTCACTCTTTTTTCTCCTTAGACTCTTATTATTACTTTATTGATATTCTTGAAGGTGTCACACATGTCTCTAAAACCTGTTCACATTAATCATCTTTTATATTTCTTCTCATCAAACTAAATCATTTTATTTGTGCTGTTTACAATTTCACAGCTGTGGGTGAAAAAACCCTGGAGTGTCTTTTGCTGTAATCTTCATTACCTAGAAGCATCATAATAATATTCAGAGCAGTAAAGTAATTTATGAATGCAAATCTTATCCCCAGAGAAATCATTAACAATACTATACTATAAAGTATGGTTAAAAATCCATCAGAGAAATAAAATTTATTATTAAATATTATATAAACCAAAAAGAAGCCCAGAGAGAAGAATCAGAATTTTAACATTATATTTTAGGACTAGAAAAACCCAGTATAGCTTAAATATTAAGGCATTGTACTGTACCTTATGAGGCAGTTTTGTATAGGAAACAAGGGAAGACATTCCATTGCAGCTGGGACCAGCAGAGACAGTGCCATGAGACCCCCTGAGGGAAAGCAGCCCTCTGAGAACAAAGCCAGAAAAGCCCACCAAGGCCCTGGTTATGAGGTCCCATTTGAAACTCCCAGGCTCAAATAGGGAGCCCTAGATAAACCCAAATAGAATGGCCTTCTCATTGGTCTCCTGAGAGCTGACAGGTGAGGATACAGAGGCAACCAATTACAACAGCAATTGGCTAGGGCCCACCCCCAACATGAGGAAGGGAAGGAGGGAAGAACGGCTTTAATAAAAGCAACCCCCAGACCCCAGGTGTGTCTCTCTGCCTGGAGGAAACACACACTCACAGCTTGGGTTGTGAGTTCCTCAATAAACTTTTACTGCCTAATTAAACTAGCATATCTCTGAGATTTACCCTGTGGTGTAGCCAAGAACCTAGAGAACCCAGCATGTTCTGATAACATATGGTGAGCCAGTCAGGAGGAATAGAGGCAGGTAACACTCCCTGGCCCCTGATAAAGACTTTTGAGTCTACACTTTTTACTTACAGCCTTTCTGTGCAATCGTTTTTTGTCTTCCATCTCCTTCTGCCATTTCAGAGTTTCCTGGATAGGCTCCCACAGGACATAGTCTTGATCTACTCAGACTTCTGGCTTCCTTTTCAGAGGTAGTAGGGGCAAGTCCACACACTATACAGATCCAAGGAAGCTCTGGGCAGTTGGTGAAACCATCCTGGACAACTGACTAGCCAGGTGACCTGAGTCATGCAGGAGTCTCCAGGAGTCTATGAGGCCTCAACTCTGCCATTTCTTTGGTGCCCTCCCTACTCTAAACCTGTAGGTACTACCACTGGAGTCTTGGGACTGACTTCCAAATGCCATAATTTCTTTCTACTCAGATTTCTGGATCTCTCTTCGGAGGTGGTTGGGGCAAGTCCCCATGCCATGCAGATCCAAGGAGGCTCTAGGTGGCAGGTGAAACTGTCCTTGAGGCCTGACTAGACAAGTTGCCTGAGTCATGTAGGAGTGCAAAGGAGAGATCCCATGACCACCCCTCACCTCATACTCCATAACTAGCCTTCCTCACTCCCTCCTAGGCCCTCTCTGTGATTTCAGAATGACTATCACCTGTTGTAGCATTTACTTAGGCCAGTAGTTAACCACTTTCAATTAGTGCAACTTTAATCTTCATACTATTGGTGTCCTCATTCTTGGGTCTGTGAAATAAATTAGAATGCCTTAGAAACTGAAAATGCATTTTTTAGCGAGGCATTGGTCCCACCCGTGGTAGTGCCCAGAGGTTTGTTCCTCCCTCAATCCCTGGGGGGCCCTGAGATCCCTGTTAATCCATTACCATTGTCTCTGGGACCCCCAAGGCTGTTTGATTGCAAGCCACAGAACAATCTGTCTCTAGCCTCTTAATGTGTTTCTTAATGTCTGGTTTATCTGCAAGACTTGGTCACTGGTAGGGGACATAAAATGAGTTCTCTTTCATGGCCAATTCCTGAGACCTGTGCAAAAGTAGATCAAAAGTAGGGTCCCTGGCTAGTCCCTTTCCTAGGGAGAAAGTTGGGTTTGGTACCTTTGGTCTGGGAACCAGACTCAGACATCTCCAAGGACACCTAAGTCTCTGGTCCCAATCCCCAGAGCATTGTGATGGTGAGCAGGTCTCCTGACCTCCAGGATGCTGGCTCAGTGAACAAGACATTCAGTCAGGTCTAGCATTGGGAGCCAACCAAGATTGACGATTGTGTTTATCCTCCCCTAGGATAATGGGTGGCTCCACCAGCATTACAGCAGACTCCTCATTGGGGTATCTCCTAAAAATTGGGATAGCCTGCTTGTTGATGGTCTAAAATGGAAGAAACTAATTTCTTTCTGCAATACCACATGGCCACAGTACAAGTTAGAGGATGGCCAAAAGTGGCCACTAAATAGGATCCTCAATTCAACTGTATACTTCCATCCTCCTGTGTAAGATGGAAGGAAAATGGCTAGAAATTCTCTTGTCCAGAAATTTATTATTTTAAATCAGAAAAGAGCCTAAGGAATTATTGTCAGTTGTGCTATGCAGAAAGAAGCTGTAAAGCACAGAGGAGCCACCTCCTGAAAATGAAAAATAATATCTTATATGACTCCCTTCTTGGTAACTGACCTCATTATGACCTGGTGCCAGATCCAGAAGACCCTTTAAACTCACAACTAACAGGGTCATCAGCACCTCCCCTATATGCCTCAAGGTTTAGTCTGGTGGGGCATACCCTAGCTCATTCCACCCAGCTAGGAAGTCTGAGGTATCTATATTATAAGAGCAGTGCCTAATAAGGACTACTCTCATGGTCCTGTATGTTATGGATAGCCCCATTTTTGGGGCTGCTTACCATGATCTTCTTTATCCTCTTTAGTGGGACCATGTATCTTGAAAATTCTAAATAAATTTATTTCTCCCAGAATCAACATCTTCTAGAACAAGGTATTAGTCATGCAAGGATTTCACCCAGTTCCAACCATGATGCTGGACCCACCTTCCCTCTACCTCAATAGAATAGCCAGAGAGTTTCATACCCCATCAGGTAGGGATTACTGCCCATGAACAGCAAGAAGCAGCTATAGAAGATTGACCATCCCCTTCAGCTGCTATTAAGAATAAGAGTGTAAACTCTCTTAAGGGTACATTGTGTCAGGTTATATAGAAACAAGTGAATGTGTGCAGTCACAGATGGGTCACAGCAGAGAGCATGATCATTAGACCCTGCCTAGAAAATCCCTGAGGGAAAGCAGCTTCTTGATAAGGAAGCAGGAAAAGCCCAACAAGACCCTGGCCATGAGGTCCCATTTGAAATTCATGACTTCAAAAGGAAGCCCCAGATAACTCTAAACAGAAAGTCCTTCCCATTGGTCCCCAGAGAGGGAACAGGTGAGGAGAGAAAAGCAACCAATCAAAACAGCAAATAGCTGGGTTCCCTCCCTAACAAGAGGAAGTGTGAGGAGCGAAGAATGGCTTTAATAAAGGCAACCCCCAGACCCCAGGCGTCTCTCTGCCTGGGGGATGCCCACACTTCCATCTTGGGTGTGTACTATCACTTTTCTATTTTCTCTCATATCTCAGTGAACATTTTACTGGCCTAATTAAACTGGCACATCTCTGAATTCTTTCCTGCAATGTAGCCAAGGATCTAGAGAAGCTAGCATGTTCTGATAACATTTATAATGTTAGAAAAAATCAATATAACTCAATATAAGTCATGTTTCCTTTTTGTTTCTTACTCCTGATCTTTTGCCAACATAATTTTACTATTAGAGATCATATATTAGAATCACAACAATAAAGATTCTACAAAAAAGATCAGTCATAAAAAGTTTTGTAAATTATTTTTTCTTTCACTATTACCTATATTATTTGAAAGTATATACTTAATGACTACAAAAAATTGCTTTCAATACTAGAAAAATACTCCCTGCTGGTGATTTTCAAGGAGTGAGCAGACCCTTTTGAGGTGGTATTGACATAGGACATGTTCAATCCCAAGGTCATCTATTGTGGAATAAATTCATACTGGCCTTTTAATGTGCAATTAAGCAATTCTCATTATCATTGGATTTTTGATGAAAGAAATAATTGTACATTCAAAAGTTGATCAAATAAGTAATAATTTATTTTATAATTCCTTGATCCATATCATGATATTGACTCCTGAAATTCTGCCATATATACATTTTTTCTTGTACCAGTTGCTTCTAAGACTGCATGCAAAATGATTTCATTGTCATTAATTAATGAAAGGTCCAGAAGAAAGGCTTTCATCTAGTTGTATATAGAAAGAAGCTTTGGGCCATTAGTAAAATTATAGAAGCATTATTCATCTCAGCAATGATTTTTACTTTATTCTCTCCTATTTCTTTTAATATAATAAAAGCCAATATACTAAAATAATAAAAGAAATTGCACATACATTGTTTTGGCTAAATAAAACAATATGTCTGCTGTGTTGATGAATTAGCTGATACTCCCTAACTTTACTGGAAAACTCTACCATGTTTTCCTCATGAAGCCTCTAAAACGCCCATTTACCACCTAGTGCACTCTCCTAGAAAGAAGTTAGTTATGTTGCACCAGTCAATGAAAAATACTTGCAATTGTAAATTTTCTAAAATTGTATTTTTTAATATGGGCCAAGGTGTATAATAAATATTTAATAAACAATATTTAAAAATTACAAAAAATTCAGATGTGATAAAATTACATAAATGCACAAGCATAAATATAAAGAAGCTTTATATGCACAAAGGAAAATACTTGGAAGAAAATATACCTAAAGAATAACAATATTTATGAATGATTTCCATTTTTTTCTTTGAATTTCATTGTTTAATAATTTTATACAATTAACACTGTACAATCCTATGATAATGTCACATTTTTAAATATTAAATTATTTCATTGGGAAAAATATGTTATTACTTCCATGGTATTTAATGACTTGGACTTTCAGCCACAGATAATTAAACATTTTCTAGAAATACATACTCTTTTACCCAGTCATAAATTAGATCATCTCTAAAGAATTCCAAAACTGCTGTTCAACATTACATGGCTTCCAAGGGAAAGGAAAACTCCTCTTACAAATTTGACACAGATGCATTAGTCCTTGGATTTTATCCTTGGCATCATGACAAACAATCTTCCTTGGAAATTAGTCCCAGAGAAGACCAAATGTTGCATTATTCACAAGCCTCAATATAAGAGATGCCTTGGCATTATCGGGGTGAAAAGAAAGGGATACTCTGCTCTGCTCGTGTTCACAGTAGTTTCCTGGTATACATGTGAGACATAATATCCTCATGAACTTTCTGTTTGACCAGAACCTGAACAGAAATTTTCTATGATTTTTTTTGAGCTAAAAAAATGCACTAAAAATTAACATAAGTTAATGCAAAGGAAACAAATATTATATCAGAGAAATTTCAGGATCCATAAATGGTTTACAGATTTTTGTTGTGAGAAGAACTAGAGGTTGACAAATTTTTAGACAGATGATACTGGATGAAATTTGTCAACAGCTTTGACCCATGGTAAGTATTAATCTCAAATTTAGAGCATTATAGTTTACTTCAAATAAATGGGGATATTATTAAAGGATATACATATACATATACATACATTTTGGCCATACCTAGGTAAAGCTATGATTTATAAAAACAGAAATTTAGAACTGATATAATCAGTCATCAAGCAATGTACATATGTTGAAAATATAATTTTAGAAGAAATTTTATTAAAAAATAAAAAACCTGTTAAAAATATATCGGAAAATTCATATGTGTGTTCTCTAATACACATAATGTTTTACCATCAGATCTGTCATTTTTACTAAATCATACTGGATAGAAAAGAACAGTAAATGATGTATTAAACTCTCTATCTTTGTTAATTAGACACCTAGCCTTATTTTTTTGATTTGCTGAAATTTAATATAAGTTATGAGCTTGATCTCTGGACACAATCAATCTTGGTAGAATCACTGGGCTAACAATACTTAAAGGTTGTAACTCTAGGTATGTAGCTTTTTGTGCCCCGTTTCTCATCTAAAAATGTGTACAAGAGTAACTAACACATATGGTATGTTTTCATCTGAATAAATGTGCTAATGAAGGGAACTATTTATAACAGTGTCATGTTCATTCTAATTATGCAATATGCATTTAAATATATATATTAGTCTCTATTATATAATTTCCAAATGTTGATTTTTACCTAATTTATAATTGGCAGTCAAAGTAAGATTTTTTCAGAAATATTTTGCAAACTACTTTTTATTATAAATTTCTAAAATCATTGAGATGATTTTTTTTTTAAATCCAGGTCATTGCAATAAACAAAACAGTTTCGAAGTCATTCATCCTAACTATCACCTTTGATTTCTCAACAGTTTGCAACAGTTGATTGCTATTATGGAAAGAAGGAATAACACAAATGTTTCTGAGTTCATCCTTTTTGGCTTGACAGACTCTGAAGTGATCCAGCGGTTCCTTTTTATGTTATTTCTCCTGATTTACCTGATAACCCTGCTGGGAAATGCAGGAATGATACTTATAACTCACCTTGATCTCCAGCTTCACACCCCCATGTACTTTTTCCTCAGTCACCTGTCATTCCTTGACCTCAGTTACTTAACGGTCATCACACCTAAAACCTTAGAGAACTTAGTGACATCCAACAAAAATATTTCATTCGTTGGCTGCTTCACACAGATGTTTTTTATGTTGTTGTTATTTACTGGACGTTAACTGAATTGTATATTCTGTCGTCAACGGCTTATGACTGCTATGTAGCTATCTGCAACCCTCTTCATTACCCTGTTGTTATGTCCACCAGACTCTGCTGCGCCCTCATCATTGGGTCTTACACGATTAGTTTTACTGAATCATTAGCCAACTTTCTTTTCATGAGCAGTTTGCAATTTTGTGGCTCCAATGTAATCTATCACTTTTATGTGACTTAATTCCAATTTTAGCCCTGTCCTGCAGTGACACTGGTGACACTGAAATCATGATGATGATTAGGCTAGTTTAAATGTAATGCTGACTCTTAGCACAATCTCTGTTTCCTACATATCTATTTTCTCTACTATCCTGAAAATTAATTCCTCTTCAGGAATGCGCAAAGCCTTCTCTACCTGTGCCTCCCACCTTCTGGAAGTCACAATCTATTATGGCACTAAGAGTTTTACCTATTTAAAACCAAAGAAGTCCTACTCCTTGGGAAAGGATCAAGTGGCCTCTGTGTTGTATACTATGGTGATCTCCATGCTGAATCCACTATTTATAGTCTTAGAAACAAAGAAGTAAAATGTGCTCTCATTAGAGTCATGCAGAAGAGAGAGGGCTCCAGGCAACAGAAGTGATGGTAATGCTGAATATTTAAGTCCATCTTTTATTTTTTTCTATTTGTGTATTTATTTGATTTCTTTCTAAATACACTAGCATCCATTAATTAGTTTGCATTTATGTAAAGCCATCCTCTATTAGACCATGACTTCTCTGGAAGATATCCAAGAATAAGTTTTCAGAAATCTACTTAGTAAATGGAAGCCATGAAATATGTGTTAATACTGGGTCTTAAATTTATGTGATTTTAAGGTCTACTATTGTTAAATAGAAAAAAAGTTTTTGTTATTATTCAAATTTTATTGTAGAAATTCCCATGCATATTCCTATTTTATAAAATTTTAGTATGGAGAGCTATTGAGAAATTATTCAATTTATTCTGTAGGGAAGAAATCTGATATAATCTTAAAGAGTACTTTTTTGGACTAGAAAATACAGGATTTAAATTTTAGATCTGTAAGTTGTTTCACTGAATATTCCTTGCTAAGTCAATGAAAGTTTAAATATAGTTTCTTCAACTAAGGCAGACAAAAAAATTCTATATCCATAGAGTTATTTTGAAGATGAAATTATATGAAAAATGGAAAGAATTTAAAGTAGTACTAATAAATTTTGACCATGATCACTTAAATGCTTGAATTCTTAAAAAAGTTTAAATAAGCAATTGCTTTTGTTATAAAATTTTTCACTGGTGTTTTATAAATATTTTTGGCTTATCTTATCCATAAACAAACAGCTAAAAAAGGAAAAAGAGCACTTCAATATTTGGTCTTAGAGGATAGTAATAAAAGTGATAGACTAAAGTTATAGAAAAAGTATATGAGAATATTGAAGAATATTTGGAAAATATTTTGAAGTATTAAATTTAATTATAATATCTTAATTATTTTTGAAACCTTTGTTCATAGTTTTCTAGATAAGTCTCTCTATAAAATGTACCAAAACATTTCTATTATTCCCAATAAGAACCCAGTACATTTTAAGCACTAACTAATATTTCTTTTTAAAACTGCCTCTACATAATCTGGAATTGCAGACTGAATATTGCTACTATTCACTGAATATTTAAGAAAGTATGTTTTATTCATGTTCCTATATTTATTTCTTTGATTTAAAATTAAGTAATCTTTATTTTTTATATATATATATTTGCCTTCAAGTGATCTGTATTCTTTTAATTTATATTTATGTTTTAATTTAGAATTGCGTTTGTTCACTTTATTAAATGATTTTTGAAATCTTAAAGTTCAACCACTATTTTGGGATTAAAATTTTAATGAAGTCTCAAAAGTTCATCACTATTTATTAATTTATTCAAATAAAAATGTGTTTCATCATCTACATCTTGAATTACTATAAAGTTTTTAACATATAAAGTTATATGTTATAAGTTTAACATATAAAGTTTTTGTTTTTAACATATATTCATTCATCAATATATGTTTCTGTATTAACATTTATTATTGTTTGTACTCTCTGTTTTCTAGAATCCATATTTATTACAATTTCTCTTTGTTTTGCTTACACTTATCTGCCTGATAAGCATTTATTTTTTAATACTATAATTTTTAAATTATTCTTTTATCTTGTACATACATTGTGTCTTTTCTTACATTTATAGGTCCTTTATATTTTTGCATCTTTTTCATAAACTGTGATGGCCTTTGTTTGATTTATGTACATTTTTACAATTTAGAAAATGTATTTTTTTTGTTTTTGTTGGCAATGATTGTCAACAGATTCTCATATTTAAAGACAGTCATAAGTTCAGCAATTGGACATGTTTTAATTAAATTCAGTCTACTGTTTCTGTTATAATATGTTCTCGAAAGCATTTATGATGTTATTATATAAATGTAATATAAATGTTTGGCATTGTGAAAACACTAGACTATTTACATTTTCCCTCCACTTTCCATATTCATCAGTCCATGTCATATTTTATGTAATGTAGTCTGAAGTATTCGTAAGCAAAGTCCTTTTGTTCATGACAGTATGTCAAAAATCCATATATTATAAAACTTAACTTTTTAAAAAATAATAACAAGAACCCATCAGTGGGCCATCCTCTTTTGCCAGACACTGCCTCTGCACTCTGGGGACGGTTGCTGCTCCCTTGGGGAATGTAGCAGAGCTCTCCAGGGTGGGAATTCAGATTTCCTCATTGAGTAATTGTCTACCCACTGTGACCATGCCCCATCCCTTGATCATTTGAACAATTTTATATATCTTTCATGT
>JAQZBX010008746.1:36395-47580 GCA_029593785.1 Cabassous unicinctus | reverse complement strand
TTACCTTTCAAGTAAACTTATATTCTACTATTCAGCAGCACAAATGCGAAATTCTAACCAACTATATTGGCTTCTTGGCTCATTTTACTCCTATTTCATTGCCATCAAAACACTTCCCATTGCCAAAATGTGAAAGCAACCCAAGTGTCCAATGGTGAACAGAGAAACAAAACTGGTATATACAGACAGTGAAATATTATTCGGCCATAAAAAGGAATGAGGTTCTGATACATGCTACAACATAGATAAACCTTGAAGATAATATGTTGACTAAAATAAGGCCAACACAAAAAGACAAATATTGCAGGATCCTGCTTAAATGAAATACCTAGAATTGGTAAATTCAGTAGATTACAGGTTACCAGGGAATGGGGTGAGGAGATGAGGGGAAGGAGGAGTTATTGCTTACCAGGTGCAGAGTTTCTGTTTGAGGTGATGAAAAACTTTTGGGTAACGGATGTTGGTGATGGTAGCACAATATAGTGAATGCAATTAACATGAATTGTATACTTGAAAGTGGTTAAAATAGGAAATTTTGAGTTGCATATATGTTACTAAAATAAAACATTTTTTTTAAAAAAGGGCAACACTGCAGAAGTAGCTACCACAAGACCTTTGCTATTATCATTTTGATCCAAAGCCAATGCTTTACTAATTAGCATATTGAATGTCAAAAAAAAAGGCATTTTATTGGTAATTCTAATCACTTGTTAATTAGTATGATGAAAGTTAGAAATGAGTTCCCATCGGTGAAATGAAAGGGATTCAATAAAGGTGGCTTGGCTAAAATATTCAGAGATATTCTCCACCCTTGTTGGAACAGAGTTAAAGAATCCAGTGAGGCTATAACCTATACCCTTGGAATGGTACCTGAAGCTAAATTCCCTGTCTGTTCTGGGTGGAGCCATTTCTGACTTCATGATGCCAACTAGAGGGCACAGGATTCTGCCTCTGGAATGTTGTTTGCCCTTAAGGGGCCTTAAAAGGACAGAGAGCTAGGACTTCATTGAATGTACAGCAGATTAGTAGGAATTGCTTTGTGTCTGCTTGTTAATGAATATTTGCTTATTAAATGTCTGCATATGTGGCAGGAAAAACAAACACTTCCCGTCTTGTAGATATTTCAAATACTCACCATTTTTTTCTGGCTGTCCTCCCCTTTCTGTACACATGAAAGCTCCTCCGCAACCTTCCCTCTCATTAATTAAGCAGGGCCATGTGACTAGTTCTAGACAAAGGACTGTGACTGAGGGGACATGTACTATTTTGGGGCTGAAGAATTTATTTGCTGATATGAAGTCCTTCAGCCCTCTCTTGCTGCTGCAATCACGGGAGTACTTGTTGAGATGGAGTTGCCACAGATGGAAGGAACCTTAAATGCTATGCTTGCACATGGAGGGCAGCTGCCTCAGAGAGTTGCCTAAATTCATAGCAGACTTTATGTGCCCAAGAAATAAGCTCTTATTGTGTTAAGCCACAGAGATTTTTGGTGCTATTTGTTAAAGCAGCAAAACAGTGTCTCTTCTGATTGATACGCCATCCTTCAGGATGAAGCTTTCTAAATTACTACTTTGAAGTGATTCTTCCTTTCTCTTTACTCCTAACTACTGATATGGAAACATTTTTGGTTTTGTTTTGCTTCTGGTAGGAAGAATTAGATCTATTGGAAAGATCTTTAATAAGCCTAGGGGTTGAGAGATAGGGGTTGAAATGACTCTCCCAGGACTGGACTGTTAGTGACAGCGAGGTTTCTTTCCAAAACTGGAAGCTGCTCTGCCTAATGATGGGGTGAGAAGATGTATTGAGAGCTGCCTAGGGAAAGAGGTAGGAAGATGACTAGGGTTAAAAGATTTGGGAAGAGATGGATATAAAGGGAATTTTTCAAGTGCCATGGTTGCTGTGTGGTGTGACACCTGCCCCTGACAATAAAAATCTCCCTTAAAACTAAGTACTCACAAAATCCTTGATGTAATGGGATTTCTTGTAAAAACTGATAAAAATGCTGAATTCTGCATCAAGTTTGTACAGGTTTAAAACAAATTTGCTTATGTGGCCAAAGAATCAGCTGATATGTGGGTCACACTTCATTATATTACTCATATAGGAGAGATGTGTTTTCTTTTGGAACACATCTCCGCATTGCATGTACTCCCTTGTATAATAGATATTGAGGGGCTGTGACTTCCAACAAGAGAGTATGGTTCTCAAGGAAAGGAACTATATTTTGCATACCTTTTTACTCTGCATGTGCCTAACTCAGAACTTTATATATTGCAGATTCCCAGTAGAAATGTATTGATTGAATATATGACTGTTATAGATCAAAAGCACTCCTCTTTCATTTTATTTTCTCATACTGAAATGTAAACTAGCTTTAACTTACTGCTTTGTTAATTTTAATTTTTTGCTAAAGGCATCTTAAGAATATTCTATGTTATTTCAGTCATTTTAATTTGCAAGAGGTAGCAAATATGTTAAGTCTTCTTCAGCGACAACCCTCATAATTAGACACTGTTGTCTTTTTCCTCTTAGTCTGCACTCTTAACTACATTTAATGATCTGAATTTTCTCAGTATGAAGGAAAAGAGCTTCCACAAAGGGTATGAACTGGGAGGAAATGTAGATAAAACGAATTTCACTATCTCACTTCCAGTTTATCTTCTCTGTCATCAATATTAAAGTCCTGTTTTTGTCACTTCAGAAAACCACATGACATTTGAGAATCTTCTCCTCTTCTGCACAAATTTCAGAACCATCTGTAACACCTTCCTTCCTTCCCTCTTTCCACCTCCCTGATCATCCATCTTTTTCTTCAAATATGAAAGAGGTTCTTTTTTTCCTTATTTGGCTCACTCTTCCTACGCTTCTGATCTCTTATATTTTACCATAATTCCTTGGTTGTTTGTGGGTATCATTTATATGAAAACAAACACATACACATACTACTTCAAAATAAATAATAATTTGAGATAAGTCCTCTGTGGTGTGTGTAAATAAACAAGAATCAACTTTTCTGGCTTCTAATTTCAAATACTGAGAAGTAAAAAGGGCTAAGATAATCATATCATTACATGTACCTACAAGGAAGCACTAATACAATACATTTATAGCTATTTTTAAATTAGCATGTTTACACTCTCAGGAAGACTTGTGTCTACATAAGAATAACTAAGTTAAACTCATACCTACAATAAATAAGGATTTTCCCATATGCAAAAGATGTAAATTTCACCTTTTTATGACACAGTATTTGAGAATGTTTGTCTTTTATTGCTTATTTCTGCAACAAAAAAGAGTACAGATAAAAGGGAATGCCATAAACCCCTCTTATTCAAATATTTCTTTTACTTGTCATAGCTTCATAACTTTAGATTATTGACACAGACTCTATAATAGCCTAGATATATCCAGCAGATTTACAAAGAATGAACCTCTGTGAAAATGCTCAAATACTGTATAGTTTCTTTTCAAACTGCAAATATTGAAGTGTGTTTCTCTCCGTCTCTCACACACGTGCACATGCGCACACACATTCCCACTGAAGGAAATTAGAGAATGCTCACAATTGGAAAAACCTGGATTTCAATATCCCCTTCACTATATAAATTAGTGGAAGTGTCCACATTACTTTACCCAACATAGCACAAGGAAAGTGATTCCCCTTCCAGACAAGGGGCTTCTGACACTTGCTTTTATTGCCCTGTCATAAATTCATAAAGGGGTGTCTGCTGTAGCCAGTTGGCAAGTTCACTGCATCAACATCAACACCAATTTAATGACTTGTGTACATATCGTAAACTGGAGAATCTTTATACAAAGAAATCAGATAAATCAAACATGAGCTGAGGCTTAGGGAAAAGCAATTAAAGCTTTAAGTTAAGGTGACTGTGGGAGGGCACTGTATCATATTAAAACACAGAAACTGTGTTAATGTAGCTAGGTACGTGCAATTAATTAATTAGTAATATTAAGTGTGCTTAAGGCAACATCCCATCAACAGATAAATAGATAAGAAACATTTAAAAGCTGTAATTTTCTTATTTTATATGCTTAAAAAATAGGGGGTGAAATCCTCAAACTTCCTAAGAAGTTGGTTAAAAAGAAGAGCTGGGGGAGAAATGTAAAGTTTATTTACTTGCCTCCGGCTAGTAACGGAAGAAAGGAATAGTCAGAACATAAAAACCTATTTGGTCATATTTCATCTCCTATAGCGTTTTGAAATGTTTTGGCGCCAACTTATTTAAATTTCATACCTTGGAGGCTGGTATAAAGTACCTTTAAGGTACACTGTTTTCTGAGTGAGTATTTGTAACCAATCTCTAAGAAATACTTAAGCTTCACCTGACAATGCAAATTTAAAAATTAAATTTTATTGAAAACATCCAAGATTTTTACTGAATAAAAATTAGATTGCCTGTATGCCAAAACGTCCTCATCAGCTGAAAAACTTGGCCAAAGAGACTGGCTTGGAACTCTAGAAGTTCTGGAGCCAAATTCAGCCCTGTGGAACTTGTAAGTCTTGTTATACATATATATAAAAAAAACAGGTCTGTTCCAGCGATAACACCACTTCCATTTATTCATCTCAAAAGCAATAAGATCCTAGAATGAAGCCTTTATAACACAAAATGCTTTTAAGTTCTCCCTGAGGGGAACACAATGTACACAATTTATGTAAAAAGAGGAGAAATGAAAGCTAAGTATTCCAGTTAAGGGTCAGAAATCAATATTTCTTTAACAGCCTAAGCAACATGCATTACTCTTAATACAAATACTTTGGAGACTTTACATTCTTCATAAAGGGGGCTTTTCACATAATTAGGGTTGAAAGTGTCAGTATATGTTCTCCCAACTTAGCTTCTATTGCTACAAAATGAAAAAGACTATATCTGGACAGAATTTCACTGATCCTGTCATCCTTGGTTAAAACTTCTTACCTAAATGTCCATGTGTGGAGCAACAGGTAACTAAATTTTAGTGCATCTCAGTGGAATATTATGATACTGCAATATCAAGATCAAGATCACATAGAAAGAGGAACATAAAATTAATTCATGATATTGTATTATGTGTCAATAAAAAGGTTTTTTTGTTTTACTGTTCATTTCAGTAGTCCAAAAAAAAGTCTATGATAAAATATAAAAGGTACAGAATGAACCTCAAGAGGTAAAAGGACTGAGTGAAAAAAAAAAAAAAAAAGACATATTCTAAATAGTTTCTGAGTAGTAACTTTGGTCCTTCTCTAATCTTTTCTCCATACTGGAGCCAGACAGATCTGATCTTGTCATTCCACTGCTTCACATGCTTCACAGTGGCTTTCCATTGCTTTCAAGTTAAAGACTAAAATGTTTATCATGGCCTTCAAAACACCACATGAGCTGGGTGGGAGCCTCTAGAGTCATGTTCCTCCATGGTCCACATTGCTCTCCCCCGTCCATCCACACTGGTCTTTAATTTTCACAAATCCATCTTGCTTCCTCCTTGCCACAGGGCTTTTGCACATGCTATTCTTGGCTTCTTTTTTTGCACCCCAGCCCATCCCCCAATGTCTATATCTTTTAATTAATGTGTCCTGTTTCAGATTCAATGCCGACCTCTCAGATCAGGTCAATTCCTTCCTAATAAACACTCTCAAAGCTCCCTGGGCTTCTCTTTGGGGCACTAACCCCAGGTGTCCTATTACCAGGCTGTAAGTACCATAAGTGCAGCACTGCATCTATTCTTTTCACCCACCACTTTGCACAGAGGGTGGCTCGTAGAGGAAGCACTCTATAAATGTTTGAGGAATGAATGAGTGAAGGAATGAGTGCCAAGGTGTAATTAAGGTTCTTAAAAAAAAAAACACCCACAAAAACAACCTCAATTTACTTCTAAGCAGCTTGAAATTAAGTGATAGCTCAGAGGCTGTATCAATACAGTCATTGCTCAATGCATATGACTGTGGTTGGTAAGGCCCAGCCAAAGAAATAGCACTTCTGCTACTTACAGGAACCTTAATAAATGACACTGGAGCACATTCACTGGCTCTTTCGGTTGTGCATGGCTGTGTCCCTTAGCTAAGCTTACTCAGAAGTTAAACCTCATAGAAGGATCAGTTAGTCACTTAACTAGGTTTTCAAATAAAGACGAATATTAATTTTTCTCCACATTTGGAATAAGTAACCAAATAATGGTCAATCCCAGGGAACCTTTAATTTCTCCATCTGTATGTGCTTTTGTGATAATAATGATTTTTAAAAATTCATTTGTTATTCCTGTGCTGGATTGTGTGTGCATGTGTGTGTTTCTTTTCTTCTTTCAGTGCTGTGTTGCCATATGGTCTTGAGGAGCCTCAGAAACATTACTCACCACCAACATTTCTCCTGGTTTCCAAATGACCTTAATTTTATTAGGGTTTAAGATTCAAGTGTATAACAAACTCCCTCTCTCTCTCTTTTTAAGCACAATTTAGAGGACTCAACTATAGACAATTCACAGATCTACATTTTTTCTGTGTATGAGAAGCAATAAAGCAATTCCCTGGCTTCTCATTTTGAAACCAAATTCCAATATCTATAAATGTGATTAAGCTGTCTCTACTGGTTAGCACCAAGAAAAGCTTTGTTTGCATGAGTATCTTAAGAACTATCTTTTAAATGTTTTAAATATGTATTAGAATTAGCCTGTATTTGTATATGTACAAATACAAGTATTTATCAGTATACACCAACTCTGCTGTAGAACAAGTCTGAGCTTTAGTTCCCACTGGCCATCAGCAAGTCACCTAATCTCTCTGAGCCTCAGTTTGCACCTTTATAAAATAGGACAATAATACCTACCCAAATAGGCCATTGAGAGAGGAAATGATAAGATAGTGCTTCATAAACTGTGGAGCATTTACAAATGGAAAATGTAATAATTGTTCTCTACTCAAGGATGTAGACACAGAGATTTGCTTGGTAGCCAAGTCACAGTAAGATGTTTTCAAGGGTTTCTACTATTTGTTGCAACACTGCCCCAGCTGCTCTTGTCCCAGTAAGAAGATCTCTATTTCAAAATGTCTGACAAGAAAACAGTTAAAAGGTGTTATTTAGATAAGAACAATGGTTTATATTTAGTTTCTGCTGACTCTTCAGCCTTTAGATCTGCATTCTTAAAATGGGTGGGGAGGAAAGTGGGCATAAAACTATAGACTAAAAAGCCTGGAACTAGTAGGTGTTTGGAAAACATCCATGAACAAAAAGCCAAAGCATCTATCTATTTTTAAATATTCAATTACCATATGAAATACAATCTGCAATGAAAAGAATCAGGTTCAGTGCTTTGCACACTGTAAACATTCAAAAAGTGAAGAGGGTGACTGGAGTGAGCTTAATTAAATAAGTTAAAATGTTAAGTCTGCCTTAGGGTGATCAAGAAGGTGGTATAAAATGCTCCAGCATGCTGTTCCCCCACAGAGTCTTTGAACAATTAGCAAAAACAGGCAGAGCTATCTTCCTTAGAATTCCAGAAAACAGGTAAAGTATTGCAGTAAGTGGGCAAGTGCCAAATCAAGAAAACACAGCTTTAAAAATGGTAGAAGAAGCTCCTGGTGCTGTTGCTGGCCCCTACCCCTTCTCCTGCCCAGGACAGTGTGGAGTCAAGCCTGTGCTCCCATTGAGGGTCCCTGGCCCTGCACTGGAGGGAGCAGAGTAACCTCTATGCACATATTGGGGTGCCTGAATATCAGTGTCAATCTGGCAGGTGGCAGCATGAAAGAATGAACCAGGAAACTGATCTTTGGCTTGCCCTCCCAGAATTTGCTCAGACAGAAGCAGCTTGCAGACAGCTAATGCAGTGTAAGAAATACTTGAGTGAAAGTGGTCTGGGGCAAAAGATTACTGACTTTAAGAAATATAATAGGGCACCTAGGAGGAGGGAGTAGAGGTGACATTTGGATTATTGTAAATGGGGGAATTCCTAAAACCCCTACCAACCCAGGAAAAGATATAGACTCAGAAAAGATGGAGAGAATCTAGCACTTCCCATTTGCCTTTGACTGATCTTCTGATAGGAAGACTAAACAGTAGGAAAGCATCAGGCAAAGCACAGTCAATTTGCAAAGACCATGATGGGTGTTTTACGCATTGAATTGTTTGTTTTTTGTTAGCTCCTAGAACTCAAGGAAATCTCTGTCATGTCATTAGCTGGATACAAACTTAAGGAACAGACACCCATGGACTAAATACCAGAGTTCACACTCTAAAATGTTAAAATGCACAGTTTACAAAAAAAGATTGCAAAACAAAGAAATAGGAAATGATGGCCCATCCAAAGGAATAAGACAAAAGTTCATGTACCTTTAACAAAAAAGACAAGACTTTGGACAAAGACTTTAAAACATGATCTACAATGTGCTCAGGAAGATAAAGGAAACATGGAGAAAGAAAGATATCAGGCAAATGATGAATGAACAATATGAGAATCTCAATAAAAGGATAGAAATTTTAAAAAGGAATCAAATAGAAATACTGGGGTTGAAGACAACAATAATGGAAATGAAAAATTCCCTAGAAGGTTTCAACAGTCATTTGGAACTTGCAAAAGAAAGAATTAGTGAACTCAAAGACAAGACAATTGAAATGATTCAAACTGAGGAGCAGAAAAAAAAAATTGAACAAAGCTTAAGAGACTTGTAGGACACCCCCAAACACACCAATATGTGCATTATGGGAGTCCCAGAAAGGGAAGAAAGAAAGGAAGGGGCAGAAGGAATGTTCAAAGAAATAATGGCAGAAAACTTCACAAATGTATTGAAAGACATGAATATACACATTCAAGAATTCCAACAAACTCCTAATAGGATAAACATTAAGCTAAACATGCCCAGACACATAGTAGTCAAACAGTCAAATGCCAAGGATAAGAGAGCTCTGAAGGCTGTAAGAGAAAAGCCATGTGCTATATAGAAGGTAATCCCAATAAGATTAAGTGCCAATTTCTCATCAGAAACCATGGATGCAAGAAGGCAATGGGACAAAATATTTACAGTGCTGCAATAAATCAATTGTGAACCAAGCATTTTATATCTAGTAATACAGACTTCAAAAAATGTGGAAGATTTTTTACAAAATCTTTCCAGATAAAAAAAGCTGGGAAGCTTTTATATTCCCAGATAAAAAAAGCTGGAGGAGTTTGTCACAACTAGACCTGCCTTATAAGATGGCTAAAGGGATTTCTTCAGGCTAAAAGGAAAGGACACTATACAGTGGATCAAAGTGGCATAAAGAAATAAAGACCACTGGTAAAGATAACCAGATAAAAGGGTCAATTCAAAAAGAAGACATAAAAATTATAAATGAATAAGCACCTAAGAGCAGAGCCCTAAAATATATGAAGCAAATACTGACATATTTGAAGGGAGAAATAGACAGTTCTAAATTAATGGTAGGAGACTACCATATACCACTTTCCATAATGGATACAACACCTAGACAGAAGATCATTAAGGAAATAGAAGATTTGAACAATACTATAAACCACTAGATCTAACAGACACATATAGAATGCTTTGCCCAACAACAGCAGAATACACATTCTTCTTGAATACTCATGGGTCATTCTCCAGGACAGACCTTATATTAGGTCACACAACAAGTCTCAATACATTTTAAAATATTAAACTCATACAATGTATATTCTCCAGTAGCAATGGAAGGTAGGTTGAAATCAATAACGGGGAGAAGTAGAAAATTGATAAATTTGTGGAAATTAAACAACAAACTCTTAACCAATGGATCAAAGAGGAAATCACAAGGGAAATTAGGAAATATATGAAGTGAATGAAAACAATAACAAAATTTATGGACTGTAGCAGAGGCAGTGCTAAAAAGGAAATTTAAAGTTCTAAATGCTTACATTTTAAAAAAAGAAAGATCTCAAATCAGAGACCTAATCTCACAACTCAAGGATCTAGAAAAAGAAGAGCAATCCAAACCCTAAGTAAGCAAAAAGAAGGAAGTAACAAAGAGGAGGGCAGAGATAAATGAAATAGGAAATAAAAAAGCAAGAGAGGTCATTAACAAAACCAAAAATTGGTTCTTTGAAAAGATCAATAAAATCAACAAGCCTTTAGCTAGACTGACAAAGAAAAAAATGAGAAGATGCAAATTAATAAAATCAGTAATGAAAGGGGGGACATTATTACTAACCCCACAAATAAAAAGGATTGTAATAGGATATTATGAACAAGTGTATGCCAACAAATTAGATAACCTAGATGAAATGGACAAATTCCCAGAAACACACAAACTACCTACAATGAGTTAAGAAGAAGCGGAAGATTTGAACAGACAAATAACAAGTAAAAAGATCGAATCAATAATCAAACATTCAACTAAGAAAAGCTCAGGACCAGATGGCTTTACTGGTGAATTTTACCAAACGTTCCAAGAATTACCACCAATCCTGAAAAATTCTTCCAAAAAATCTGAAGAAATGAAAACACAATCTAACTCATTCAAATGATGCCATCATCACTCTAATATGAAAGCCAGGTAAAGATAACACGATGAAAGAAAACTACAGACCAATATCATCCATGAATATAGATGCAAAAATCCTCAACAAAATGCAGACAAACCAAACCTAATGGCACATTAAAAGAATTACATGCCATGATCAAGTGAGATTTATCCCTGGTATGCAAGAGTGGTTCAACATAAGAAAATTAATTAATGTAATACATCACATTAATAGAAAGAAGAGGAAAAAACCACACAGTCATCCCAACTGAAGCTGAAAAGGCATTTGACAAAACCCAGCACCCCTCCTTAATAAAATATTTAGAAAACTTGGAAGAGAAAGAAAGTTTCTGAACATGATAAAGGGCATATATGAAAAACCCAAGGCTAACATTATACTCAATGGTGAAGGATGGAAAGCTTTTCTTCTAAAAGCAGGAACTAGACAAGGATGCCTACTGTCACTACTACTATTTAAAATTGTGCTCAAAGTTCTAACCAGAACCTTTAGGCAAGAATCCGCTTGATAGTCAGGATCAATCAACCCAGCCAGTACAGTAATTCCCTTCTTTGCCTGTTGATTCAGACCCAAGAGGAGCCCAAAGAGGCCAGGTGGCAGTCTTAACTTCCAGTTCAATGGAATCATTGTGTTCCCTGGCAGAAGGACCCCTCCTTTTGGAACTAAGACTTGTAGACCAGCAGAG
>JAQZBX010008746.1:0-36295 GCA_029593785.1 Cabassous unicinctus | reverse complement strand
TGAAGAGGAAATCAAGAACAATTTCATTTACAATAGTAACTAAAAGAGTCAAATATCTGGGACTAAATTATAACCAAGGAGGTAAAGACCTTATACACGAAAAACTACAGTGCATTGCTAAAAGGAACCAAAGAAGACCTAAAAAAATGGAAAGATATTCCCTGTTCGTGGATTGGAAGACTATCTTTAGATGTCAATTCTACTCAAAGCAATTTACAGATTTAACTCAATCCCAATCAAAATTTCAATAGCCTTCTTTTGCAAAAATGGAAAAGCCAATCTTCAAATCTATATGGAAGCATCAGAGGCCCCAAATTCAGCCAAAATTATCTTGCAAATGAATGAAGTTGGAGGGCTCACACTCCCAATTTTAAAACTTGTTACAAAGCTACAGTAATCAAAAGAGTATGATACTGGCACAAGGACAGTTATATAGACTAATGGAATCTAATTGAGAGTTTAGAAATAAACACTCACATCTATGGTTAATTGATTTTTTAAAAAAGATTTTTATTTTACCTGTTTATTCCCTCCCCTCCCCCCTTGTTGTTTTTGCAATTGCTGTCTTGCTCTCTCTGTCCATTTGCTGTGTGTTCTCTGTGTCTGCTTGTCTTCTCTTCTTCTCTTCTTCTCTTTAGGAGACACTGGGAACCGATCCTGGGACCTCCGATGTGGCAGAGAGGCACTCAATCGCTTGGGCCACCTCAGCTCCCTGGTTTGTTATGTCTCTCATTGTCTCTCTTCTTTGTCTGCTTTTGTTGTGCCAGCTCTCCATGAAGGCCAGCTTCCTTTCACCAGGAGGCCCCGGGAAACGAACCCAGCATCTCCCACATGGTAGATGGGAGACCAATTGCTTGAGCCACATCCACTTCCCTGATTTTTTACAAGGGTGAAAATTCCACTTAATGGGGAAAGAATAGTCTTTTCAACAAATGGTTCAGGGAAAACTGGATGTCCATGTGTATAAGAATGAGGTGAACCCCAACCTCACACCATATATAAAAATCAATTCAAAATGGATAAATGTCCTAAATATAAGAATGAAAATTATAAAACTCCTAGAAGAAAACATAGGGAAACATCCTTAGGACCATGAGTTAGGCAATAGTTTCTTAGATTTTACCCCAAAAGCCTGAGCAAGAAACAAAAAAATAGCCGTATGGGACTTCATCAGATTTCAAACCTTTGTGCTTCAAAGGACTTTATCATGAAAGTAAAACAATCTACAGAATGGGAGAAAACATTTGGAAACCCTATATCTGGTAAGGGTCTAATATCCAGAAAATATGAAGAAATCTTACAACTCAACAACAAAAAAACAAATAACCCAATTTAAAAATGGGTAAAAGACGTGAATAGGCATTTTTCCAAAGAAGGTAAACAAATGGCCAATAAACATATGAAAAGATTCTCAACATCATTAGCCATTAGGGAAATGCAAATCAAAACCACAAAGAAATACCATTGCATACCCAATAAAACGTCTACTTTTTAAAAAACAAAAAATAACAAGTATTCGAGAGGATGTGAAGAAATATAAACACTCATTCATTGTTGGTGGGAATGTAAAATGGTGTAGTTGCTGAGGAAAACAGTTTGGTGGTTCCTGAGAAAGTACAGTATAGAATTACCATATGATCAGACATTCCACTTGTAAGTTTGTTTCCCAAAGAATTGAAAACAGGGGCTCAAACAGATATTTGCACACCATTGTTCATAGCAACATTCTTCACAATTGCCAAAAGATGGAACAACCTAAGTGTCCATCATCAGATGAAAGGAAAACCAAAATGTGGTATATACATACAGTGGAACATAATTATTCAGCCATAAAAAGGAATGAAGTTCTGATACATGTGATATCATGGAGGAACCTTGAAGACTTCATGTTGACACAAAAGAACAATTATTGTATGATCTCACTGATATGAATATAATTAGAATAAGTTAAATCAAAGAGACAGAAACTAGAATATAGTTCATCAGAGGCTGGACTGGAGGTAAGGAATGGGGAGTAAATGAATTGGTACAGAGATTCCATTTGGGGTGATGGAAAAGTTGGTAATGGATGGTAATGCAGCATTGTGAATGTAATTAACACCATGGAATTGTATATTTGAATGTGTGCAAAAAGGGATATTTTAGGTTGTATATATGTGTTACTACAATAAATTTTTTTTAAAACCATAGACTGTACAACACAGTGAATCCTGATGTAAACTATGGACCACACTTAATAGTATAATTATAATAATATTGTTTCATCAATTATAACAAAGGTACCACACTAATGCAAAGTGTTAATAATAGGGGAAATAGTGTGTGTGAGGGGTATATTTGGGAATTCTGTATTTTCTGTGTGATTTTTCTGTAAGCCTACTACTTTTCTAATATGAAAATAATAAAGTATAAAAAAGCAAAGCTAACAACTCTGTGAACTGAGTTTAAGAAATTTAAAAACTAACGGCATTGTTTTTTTTATCATTTTAAAAACATTAACACCCTGTTTGAAATATTTGTGAGATATAAAATCGACTGATTTCTAAAATTGACCTTTTGCAGCTTATATATGACATGGCTGGTTGTCCACAGATAGCTGAATATAATGCATAATCATATATATCTAAATATCTCATTTACCAAAAGTTTCACACTAGTTCTCTTTTAATTTGTTTCCAAATATCATGCCCTGGAGCAGTTTCTGCCTTTGCCTTTGAAATCATTTTAATAAAAATCAGTTACATTTCCATTTCTTAGAAAGTTGGAGAGTGTCGCCAAGTCTAATGGAGACAAAATTCCTGGTGAGAGTGAACTCTTGTCTGATTCTTTTGTATTCTGAAATGCATGCTTTTTATTACTTTAGAAAAATCTGAATCAGAGTTGATATTGAATCTATAATGTTATATCTTAAGACACTACAGACCATATTAAAATTAAAAGATAGATTTCAGATTTCTTAGTGTTCATATTTCAAACTCCTGCACATTTCATTTATTTTATTTTTCCTCTCCATCATGCCACATAAGTTGACCTCAATAAGGTCACTAAGTCCAGTTCCTTCATTTGTAATGTTTTTGTTCATACTACCAAAATCAAATTGTTTGTATTCTGAAAATCAACAGTCATTTTATGTATACTATTTCCCATTTGCTCCCAAATTCTTAAATTATTTCGAGCAATGGCATGCCTTGTTAACATTTAAATGTGAAAAATAGGAAGAAAAAAAAAGGCTATTTCCTCAATAGAAGTAATTTAATCGTGTTGAAGTAGAATCTTATCTTCCAGGGCTGAACCTCTCCCCGCCTTGTACTACAGAGATTTTTAAGTTTGTGACCTTGACTTATATAGGTCAATGAAGCCCATAAACTAAACTCCAGGTTCGGATGGCCAGGGCATCAGGAGCCAGTTACCCCTGTTAAATCTCCATGCCATTTCTGGTCAAAAACAGAATGGTCTTTTCCTAATACCTTGCTTTTGGGGGGCGGGGGGTGGTGGTGAGAAAATAACCAAGTGTAGGATAGACACACCCATCAGAACTGCTCTTGGCACATTTTGCATATCAATCATAGCAAAATGCCTTTTGAAGATTCCTGGTAATTCATGTTGAGAGAGAAATCAATCTCAAATATACCCAAAGATCAAAATATCAAAAGATAGGAACTGTGGAGAAACCTGATTATCAGGGCTAAGGCAAGCACCTGGGGAATTAATAACTGACATATCTCATTTTAAACATCTGCCATATGTTCATGGAAAATATAGTCACATTACTTATCACTTTCTGTTTTTCTTTCACTGGTTTAGGTTTTGCCTTGAATAAAAACTGAATGAAAACACAGTCTTGTATTACCAGGTATGCATCTCCTCCATGGAATAGCTTGATAACATTTTTAGTGTTTTATTTATGCAAACAAAAGTGCTCCTCAAATCAGTGCAAGCTGAACTGCTTGAAGAGTGCTGTCTGAATTTCAGTAAGCTAAAGTTTTTTCTAACATCACTCAGGTGCAAATATTCCCCAAAAGGCCTCTGATTGCTTTTTTTCTTTCTTATTTTTTAAATCACATATCTGTGTTGCAGTGTTCTTTAAATATATTCAAAGTAGAATCTTGAAATTTCTTGCAAGGCAGTGAGTTCACCAAAAAATGAGTTTTTGTCAGAGTCCTGCAAATTTACTGAACGCCTACCATGTGCTACAGTCCCTCCCCCACCCACACTTTCATTTTCCCCTATTCAACAAACGCTGTAAGATAAATATGACCACCCCATCTTACAAAAACTGAGCTCCTGCGAGTATAAGTTATGTGCTCAAGACCACGGAGCTAATGAGTAGCAAAGCTGGGAATCAACAGTGATTTTTTGTTGACAATTTTTACCCCCTCCCAACTGTTTGGTTGGTTGGTCTAGTGATCACACAACAGGGAAGATGTTCACATGCACAGCCACATCCAGGTTGAGTCCTTGGCTAGATACATTAAGAAAGCAAATATGAATGCAAGTGGGTGAAAGTGGCTTTTTCTGGGCATAACTATATTCTCATGTATACACTCATACACCTATATCTCTTTGAAACATCAGTTCTTAAATACACCACAACTGATGGAGCCTGAGGGTGATACACTGCTGTGACAGGAAACTTAGACAGACATAGCCAATCTAAAAGGTTGCAACTGAAATGCCTATAAGTTTGCTCCAAGTAATGAACAAATCAGGAGAAAATTATCATTTTTATTCTTAATATGATCATATGATTTAATTGAGTGTTTATTGATCACTTACAATGGGCAAGGCATTATGTTTATGTGGAAAAGAAAGAGGAGTAAAATACATTTCCTTTCTTCAAAAACTGAAAGACTCAAAAGGGAAGGTGTGTTAAGTACACAAATAACAATTCAATAATATAGTTAGGCAATTAAAATTCAGTTGATAAATGCAGTTTTTCCAAGAATGTTTTATATAGTTATTTAAAGCGAAGCTCCTTATGATGAAGCCACTTCACAGAATCAATATCCAAGAAAAGAAAATAATTTAAATCAAATCCATAAAATAGACAGCAATAAATAAAACATACTAAACCACAAACTTAAAAAGAAATCTTGTTGAAGATATTTGCACACCAGTGGTCACAGCAGCATTATTAACAACTGCCCAAAGATGGAAGCAACTCAAGTGCCCATCAACTGATGAATGGATAAACAAGATGTACAATAGAATACTATTCAGCATTAAAAAGGAATGAATTTCTGGTTCATGCAACAAAATGAATGAACTTTGAACACACAATGTTGAGTGAAATAACCCAGACACACAAAATAATGTATGATCTCACTGATATGAAATAATTAGAATAAGCAAACACACAGTTAGAATCTAGAATATAGTTTATCAGTGGCTGGGTTGGGGATAGGGAATGGGCAGTTAATGCTTCCTTTGTACAGAATTTCTATTTAGGTTGATTGTAAGGTTTTGGAAATTGATGATGATGGTAGCACAACAATGTCAGTATAATTAACAACACTGAATTATGTTGTCTCTCCGACTGATGGTCGGAGAGGCTATTTCCCCGGCGGAGTTTCTCCAACTGATGGTTGGAGGGCTCTCTCCGACTGCTGGCCGGAGGCCGAACGCCGGGGGAACAGGTAGGCGGCGGGGAGAAAGAACAAGGCAGGAGACTCTGTTCTCCGGGTGGGAGCAGGAACTAAGAAGAAGTTTATTGAGGAAGTGCACCAGCATATATAGGCTTGGGTTGCCGGGGCGGGGCTGACGGAAAGGAGGTGGAGCGAGGGGTTGGCCCTGGCGGTGGTGGCTAATGAGCTGAGAAGGTGGCTAGCGTCATCTGTTGCCGGGTAGACTTGCTGAGTAGGGTTCTTGTCGGGAAGGAGGGGGGAAGGGAAAGGGAGAGAAAGGGGGGGCGGTTTCGCACCACAACAGAATTATATATACAAATGTGGTTAAAAGGGGGAAATTTTAGATCATATATATGTTATTAGAAGAAAAATTAGAAGAAAAATCAGGACTCTACAATACAGTGAACCCTATTGTAAACGATGGACTGTAGTTAATAGTATAATTATTATATTCTTTCATCAGTTATAACAAAGGTACCACACTAATGCAAAGTGTTAATTGTGGGGCATACAGAAACACTATTTTTTACAAGATTTTTCTGTAAACCTACAACTTCTCTAATTAAAAATTTTTAAAAAATTTTGATTGCAAGGAATGAGAGGTAGGGTAGCAAAGTGCTTAGAAGTTAGATTTTGACTTCATAATCAAGTTTAAGTCTCCAGTTGAATTTATGACTCATGTTATCATGTGTAAGTATTAGGTTCCTCATCTATAAGAAGGAATAATAACAACATATGCCTCAAAGAGTGGTTGTACAAAAGAAGGTGATCCCTGCAGTAAAGCACTTAGCAGCACAATGTCTAGGACACAGGCAACTCATGATATTAGTAAATATCAACTTATTAATATCCACAAAAAGGCCAGATGCATTGCAGTAAAAGCTAATATGGAAGGCAGGAGTCTTTTATTTGTGGACCTCCCTATCTTTAATTCCTTGAGATAGAATCTAGGAGAGCCTGGTTGATCTTTATCTTCTTGAGTGATTTCTGGTAATCAGGGCTTTAGTGAACACAGGCCACACAGTGAAATGTATTAAGAGTCAAAAGTCTAATCAGGGGAGAGTCTAAGCCCCAAGCAGCCCCTAATTCCACTCCATTCACTGCTTGATGAGCAGCTATTATGTACAAAACACCTTACCTAAGATGACACAAATTGAAAAAGTTACCTCTCTAGTCCTTTAGAAATGTACACACTCTACAAGTGCATAATTTTAACTGGAGGCATTTTGATAAGCACCTCCCTTTTGGTGAAACCATGGACCAAATGCCCATCTTATAAATTTCACAAGATACTTTACACACCAAAACTTATGAGCTATTACCTCACAGTTAATTCATGTCTCTTCTCTGCAGTACAAATCTATTTCCAGTCTTTGGGCCAATTTCCTTGGCATTGACATAAACATCAACAACAAGAGTGATTAATCTTTTTTTTTTTAAGTGCATAATTTATGCAAGAGGTTATTGTTGAGTGCTTTAAGTACACTTTTGCTAATCCTTGGAATAGCTCTGCATTTTGCAGATGTAGAAGCTGAGATGTTAAATGACCTGCCTGAAGTAGCACTGTTCAGCAATTAGCAGAAGCTAGATTAGATGAATCCAGCCAGGCCAGTCTGGCTCCCAGATCTGTGCTCTTACCGCTAGACCACACTGGTATCTGTGTTTCAGGCAATAGGGTCTTTTTTCCCTTCGCATTCTTGCCTATTGTACAGATGATTTTATTTTAAAACATTAAAAAGGTCCTATTTATTACACAATGCATGCTCATTACAATTACAATGCATGTGCATTGTGAAAAAACTTAGGAAAGGCAGGAGATGCAAAAAGAAAACAAATTAAGCCCCAAATAATTCTCCACCCGGAAAAGGCACAGGTAATATTTTGTGACATAGCCGCTCCAACTTTTTCCATACAGATCTATGTGAATTTCTACTATATTTTACAAAAATGGGCTCAGGCTGCATGTACTAATTTTTAACCTGCTTTTTGTTAGTAGGATGAACATTTTCCCATGTCAGTAAATATACATCTCCATTTCATTTTTTAATGGTTGCATAATATTTTAGGATATGGATGCACCAAAATTTGTTTAATTTTTTCTCAATTACTAGACAGATTTCTTCCAATGATATGACTAAAATAAATAACACGGTAATCAACATCTACCTACATCTTTGCCCACTTGCACCATTAGCTCTTAAGGAAAACTGCTAGATGTGGAAATGCTGAGTGAAGGGTATGCATTTAAGGTTTCTGCTTCTTTAGAAAGATTATATCAATGTACACATTCTCCAGCATAGGGTGAAGGTGTCTTTCTCCCACATCCTCACCAAAGTTGGCACTTTCGTTCTTTCTGAAGTATGCTAATCTAATAAATGAAAATTGGCATCTTTAATTTCTATTTCTTTGCATACTGGTGAGGATAAACGTTTTTGTTTTTTGGCAACTGATTATTTGCATTTTTCACTAATGAATTACTTAGAGGGGAGTTTTGTCAGGTTTACGGTTATCAACTGCATACACTTAGCAAAATAATAATTTTGTGTAATTAAAATTACTATAAAACTATATTTTGCATACATGCTCTTTATTATTTATAGTCCATTACATTTAATATTGATAAATATATATTATCCAGAAGGATTGTTAACAATAAACCCTGCACAATACAAATGTTATTGGCAATTTAGGAGATTTTTTTCCATAATAACTTCAAAAATTATTCATTCTTCATCCTATGCTCTAATTTAGAATTGTCTATTCAAAAGATGTGCCAGTACTGTATTAACTCCCTCAATTTATTTTTGGGAGATATTTGTCTAATTTATTTATGAGAATTCTTTACATATCAAAGATTTTAACCATTATTAGTCAAACATATTGGGGTTGTTTTCATTTTATTTGTCTTTTAACTTTGTTTATGGTGTTTCTTGCAATATCGAATGTTTACTTTTTTAAATACTTATATCTAATGGTGTTTTCTGCCCCCAAAATCATGTTCAGAAAAGCTTCTAACTAAAAATTACATAAATATCTACCTATGCTATATTTTACCATGTTTGTTATTTTATTTCTTACATTTAAATTTTAATTTATTAGGAATCAAATGGCATAATACCTTCTGTCATCTCCGCCTTGAGATGCCATCTTTATTTTAAAATAAACGCCAGTATGGTTCTATATTTCCTCTTCTGGACATGGATAGGCATGTTCATTTCTGTGCCTGTTCAAAACTGCCTTAATTACTAAACTTTATGATGTGTGTTTATGACAGTAGGGCAAACCCCATCTTTTCTGCTCTTAAAAAAAATCCTAGGCTATATTAGCACATTTATTCTACAAAATAAAACAGAATAGTTTTGGAAGTCTTCTCTTCAAAAATGTCCCTTATGATCTTAATTTGTAGACTGGAGAAAATTGATATCTTTACAATATATCCCTCCATTCACTCAAGTTTTCTTTTATGTCTCTCAATTACATTTGTCATTTTCTTCAAATAGAACCAAAACATTACCTTTTAAGCTTATTTTTTGATGTTGTATTTTTTGCTTTGATTCTATCTTTTTATTATATTCTCTTATTGCTGATAAATGAAAACACTCAATATTTGTATACTGATTTTGTAATCTAATTAACTCATTTATTGTTTTGGATAGTTTTTCATTTGATTCTTTTTATTTCATTTGATTTTTCCATCCAGGTAGGCAAGTAAATGATTTGCAAATGATATTAATTTTTTCTCCTCTTTTCTGCTATTAATACCTCCAGGTTTTTTTTCTCTTGATGCATTGACTAGAATTTTTAGAGCAATTTTGAGAGAAACAGAGAAATACTGTTTCTTATTTCTAGTGAGAGTATATCTAGAGTTTCCTTATCCAATATGATACTAGCTTTTATTTTCTGATAGACATTCTTTCTTATGTTAATACCTTTTTATTCTTTACTTATTAAGAATTTAAAAATCCAAAATGGATGTTGACTTTTACTAAATTCTCAGTATTTAACTTAATGATCATACGGGCTTTTTATTGGTCTATTAAAATGATAAATTATATTGATATATTTTCTGATGCTGAAAAAATTTTGCATTCCTAGAAGAAATCCTACTAATTGTGCTGCATTTTAAAAAAAGATTTATTTTATTTATTCATCCCCACCCCTTTGTTATTTGCGGAAGCTGTCTGCTCTCTGTGTCCATTTGCTGTGTGCCCTCTGCATCTGCTCGTCTTCTCTTTAGGAGGCACCAGGAAACGAACCCGGGACCTCCCACTTGGAAGAGAGGCTCTCAATCACCTTAGCCACCTCCCTGGTTTGCTGTGTCTCTCATTGTCTTTCCTCTCTGTGTCTCTTTTGTTGTGTCAGCTTGTTGCATTAGCTTGCTGCGCCTGCCCACCACGCCAGTTTGCCTTCTCCAGGAGGCACGGGGAACCAAACCCGGTACCTCCCATGTGGTAGGTTGAAGCCCAATCGCTTGAGCCACATCTGCTTCCCTAGGCTGCATTTTGAAAACACCATTTTAAAATTTCGTTTATTAATATTCTCCTTAGGACATTTGAATTTATATTCATGAGAGATAATGTACATTTGTTCTTTCAAATCTTATCTTTTGTCAGGTGATACCAAGCTTATTTTATAACATCAAGAAGACATTCATCCTTTTATGTATTTTGGAATCTTTTAAAATAGTAGAGGAATTATGTATTACAAGAAAATTAGATAAACTTTACCATAAAGCAGCCTAGGTCTTATTCCTTTTGGGGGAGAGAGTTGTAGTTTTTAGACAAATTTTCCATGGTTATTGGTATATTAAGGTTTAGCTCTTCTTGAATCAATCTTTGTAATATATATTTTATATTTATTCTTTTCTCATATTTTAAATTGGGATATAATTTACACACCATCAAATTCACCCTTTTAAAATGTACAGTGCAGTGGTTTTTAAAATATTCATAAAGTTATGCAGCTTATCAAACTCCAGAACATTTTTGTCACCCCAAAAAGAAACCCCATACTCATTAGCAGTCACATCCCCTTTCTACTTCCCCTCAACCACTGGAAACCACTAATCTACTTTGTCTTTTCTGGACATTTCATATAAATGGAATTTAACAATATGTGGCTTTTTTTACTTAGCATAATGTTTTCAAGGTTCATCCATGTTGTAGCAAAAAAATTTACTTCATTCCTTTGTATGGATGAATAATAGTCCATTTGGGTTGCTTCCACTTTTTGGCTAGTATGAGAAATTCAGCTATGAACATTCGTGTACAAGTGTTTGAATGCACATATGTTTTCGATTCTCTTGGGTGTATACCCAGGAGTACAGTTGCTGGTCATATGGTAACTCTATGTTTATCCTTTTGAGGAACAACCAGACTGCCTCCCAAAGTGGCTACACCATTTTACATTTCCACTAGCAATGAGTGTGGGTTCAATCTCCCTACATCTTTGTAGATATTTGATATTGCCTATCTTTTTTATTAGAGCCATCCTTGTGGGTGTGGAGTATATATAATTTTCTAAGAATATAATTCAGTACAAGATTTTTAAAATTATTAACAAAAAAATATTTATAATCCTCTTAACCTCCTCTTTATCTGTAGCTATTTCCTTTTTCTCATTCCTAGTATTATATATTTGTAGCTCTTTTATTCTCAATTGGTCAAGTATTTCTATTTTATAGTTTAAGTTTAGATTTTGATTTTCAAAGACTAGCTCTTAAACGTATTTATCATGGCCTTTTTGTTCATATTTATTAATTTCTGTTTTATTTCTATTATTTTTTCTTCTTTCCTTGAGGAATCCACTTATTTTCATTCATTCTACCTTAATAAATAATTATTTAATGGTATAAAATTTCCTCTGAATACAGCATTGACTGTATCTCCTGTGATTTTATTTGTAGTGGTTTTACTGTGATTTATTTTTAAATTGTCTGTAATCCAAATTTTGATTTCATCTTTGATCTCATAGTTTTTTGGGGGAAAGATTTTTGTTATTATAATGAATAACTTTTAGATAAATACTTATAATTTTTTATTATTA
The DNA here is from genome assembly GCA_029593785.1 of Cabassous unicinctus. Taxonomy (NCBI): domain Eukaryota; kingdom Metazoa; phylum Chordata; class Mammalia; order Cingulata; family Chlamyphoridae; genus Cabassous; species Cabassous unicinctus. The sequence continues at coordinate 24,626 of JAQZBX010008746.1, read as the reverse complement.
ATTTCTCATTTTATTTTATTGTGTCAAGGGATGTGGCCCATTCAATCTCTGCAATTTGCAATTAACTGAGATTCTCCCATTGGGCTTAACATATACTGACAAAGAAGGTATATTCTCTTTTTGGTAGAATATCAAAATCGGGTTAAAATATGTTATATTAATTAAAGCAATTTTTACTTTGGTGATTTGAAGATAAATATTACTTTAATTCTTCTACTCTTATTACATTTTCAGTATCATTCTTTAACCTTTATCTCTTTTTTTAATGAAATAGCTGTGTTGGTTATATCTTTCAAGTTCATCATATATGAAACTAAGAGTCTTGACACGTCACACTACATCCCTTACCTCTTAATCTTTGCCAAGACAGTTCTAGACTTTTAGGTCAGAAATATCTTTGCTTTTTTTTTTTTTTTTTAATAAGATACCTGCTTTTCAGAATATTTTTCTTTTGCATTTAATTTTATACTATATTTTGTGAAAAACATTTAGCCATTACTAAATAAATAATTAAATAAATCTCTCCCTCATTTTTTAACCATGTCTTCCCTATTTCTAAATTCCTAAACTGGCTTCCTCTATTAGTTATTTGAAATAAATCTATAGGTACCTTTTTCAAGAACGTATATCATATACCATTTTTCTTATAATATATATATATCTAAAAATGATCAATGATCAATGATCAATGGTTGGTATAATATTCATGGGTCACAATATTATCTGCTTAAATTATCCGGTTGTTTCATTTTCTTCTGGTGTTTTTGGCAGGAAGTTTGAGACCAGATTGACATCTATCTTGATCTGTCGATCTATCATCTGTATCATGTCTATCCAACTACGAATTTCTTTTGTTTCTTCCATTTGTATTTTTGCCCTTGCATCTTTGTAATTCAATATTTGACTGTAAGCCAGTGAGCTTTCAGCCTGCATACATTGCTCTTTCTTCAAGTCAGGAAAATTGTGGAGTTTTTTTTTTACTGTTAGATTCTTGATTACCACTTTTATTTAATTTGTACTTAGCTTCCTTTAAGTAACAATTATCCATGTGCTGGTCATCCATTCTCTTTTCTCCATATCATTACTTTCGCTCTCTCATTTTCATCTTTTTATCCTTTTCTGCCCAATCCTGGAAGATTTGTTCAAATTTGTCCTCCTCCATCACAGGATGATTTTCTGCGGGATCATTTCTGTTCTTTACTGTGTATTTAATCTTGCTGTATTTTGATCTTGCTCTTGTGCTCTTAGCTTCCTTTCAATTTTCTTTCATCTTTTCCTGTTTGCTTTTCATCTCCTGTTCCTCATCTCATCATTTTACTTTTCATTCCATAGTTTTGCCTTTTCATAGAGGCCTTGTTTTCTTGTTATATGGTAGTCTGATTCTTTCTTTGGATCTTGATTTAGAACATTTTCAGATGTGTCATTCACTTTATTCTAAGCGGATGTAGTACTTGGAAAACTGAAATTCCCAACCTGTACAGCAACTATTTTGTCTTCCCATGTCCCACTTCCCAGTGGCTTCTTTGTGTGCACTGTACTTCTTAGAATAGCCTGCACCTCTGTTAACATCCCCCTACTTTCTGTTTATTAGCTTCCTGAGATTTTCAATATCTGTTAGTTGCAGAAATGTGGCAGTTGAAGTTGGGGAAAGGATAATCTCCAGTCCAGCTCCTAAGGATTAGATAGGGATTTCTGCTTGATTTCTGCCTGGTACAACTCCTAGTTTATTGAATCAGCTAATTCTTCTTCTATGCAGTAAAGAAAGGATATGCTATGAGTTGATGCTCCATAGACCTTAAAAAATAGTATCTATTCATCCCAGATTCTACCAGTCTTAGTTTCTAATGTTATTACAACTTTTATCATTTATTGTGTTTTCAAGGGTACTGAGGGAGAAGTTGGGAAGATTCATATTGGGGGTTGCTAATTAGATCCATTTCGATATGGTCTCTGTTACCCTATGTTTTCACATCATTTTGGGTGGGAGATGTTCAAGTCTTGCTGCTCATTAGCAAAATTAACATTTTTGTGTATTCTTTGGTTTCACAGTTCTCATTAACTGAACACAGTCATGCTTTCTGTATTCAGCTGTAGCTTCCAGGGTAACTTTCATTAAGTCAAAATCTCTCAGCTCCAAACCTTCTCTTCTGTACTCTGCTTTAGGATGCTGGGGCAGGGACAAAGCAACCTGCATTTCTCCCTTGTCCAAGCACTTCCTTTTAGGCTCTGCATTACGGAGAGTTCTGTGTTCTTAATGTCCTTCCCCTAGTGTCCTTGTAAAGGCTTCACTTTAGTGACAACAGTTGGTTTTCAGTTTCCAGCTTCCTTCAGCACTCCCAGAATCGGTTCCGTTATGCCCACTAAGAGGTATCAGAACTCATTTTTTAGTACCTTCTCCTCAGAGGACTGAAGTCCAGCTCCAAAGTTACCAGTACTAGCACTAACTGGACTGTGCCCTTTCTCAGCCAATTTGGTCCCAACTCTACAAGGTTCCTCCTCTGAGTTTCTAGGTTCTGATAACCCTGGACTGTCCCTTTCGTCCTCAAAGCTCAAAGATAGTAGAAGCTTTCAAAAGCATTATCCCAGTGCTTTTATTGTGTATGTTTTAGTTTTGATTTTTCAAGTCACTAACAACTATTTAACCAAATCCTTATATTTAATTCTCTGTGTTAATTTGTTTTCCTGACCTGGACCATGACTGATACACAGAGCATTTTTTTTTTTTTTTTTTTAAGATTTATTTATTTATTTCCCCCCTCCTCCCCTGTTGTTTTTGTGCTCACTGTCTGCTCTCTGTGTGTTCTTCTGTGTCTGCTTGTCTTCTCTTTAGGTGGCATCAGGAACCGATCCTGGGACCCTCTGAAGTGGAGAGAGGATGCTCAGTCTCTTGCACCACTTCAGCTCCCTGATCTGCTGCATCTCTCATTGTGTCTCTTCTTTGTCTCTTAGCACTCTTGTGTGGGCCAGCACTCCGTGTGAGCCAGCACTCTTGCATGGGCCAGCACTCTGCATGGGCCAGCTTGCCACATGGGCCAGCTTGCTTTTCATCAGGAGGCCCCGGGAATCGAACCCTGGACCGCCCATATGGTAGAAGGGAGCCCAATCACTCGAGCCACATCTGCTTCCCTGATACACAGAGTATTTTCACAAAATGTTTTTGATGTACACATTGCAGGAGCTAGGCCAGGAGATGCAGGTGTTATGCTTGGAGATATGCTTGGTGATGGTGATGTGTGCACCCCAAAAGAGTTAGATGGAAAAAAATCTTTCTAGATTATAATACTGCCAGATCATTAGGTATGAGGTAGGGTATGTGGGGGAGAGGATGTATACAGGAAGTGGGAAATTGAGAAAGAAAAGAAGGTTGTAGAGTCAAAGACAAAATCTTTTAAACTTGGAAATTCTACCTGGGGCAAGCCCTTCTTGGGATAGGTGACATTTGTTGTGAAATTTCTGAAAGGAAGCCACCACCAGGTTTGTTTCTTAAGCATAGTAGCATCTCTCTGTAAAAGTAGCTGACTAAATAAATGGTTGCTGAAAATGAGACAAATTTTGTCATGGGCCATTTACTAACATGGGTAAAACTCTAGTGACCAAAATGAAGGCACACCGACTGAGGAGCTGAGTCCCTTGCCTCCCCCGGGGTTCATAGAGATTATCGTGGTCAGATCTGAAATGAATCTCAGTTACGTCCAGGTTTTTTCAAACACTTGCTTTAGGTACTAAACTCACATTGATACAAATAGACATGAAACTCACATAGATACAAATAGACATGAAACTCAATTTCTTCACTGAGAATACTTTTGGCACTAAACATCAGAGCTATGCTTGGCTTATCTGTTGTGTAATTTTTTGATGGATATAATATTGTGCTTTAAAAATGCTCTCATCTCACTGGAAAACCATTTCAGACTCTTAAAGATGCCAGATACTTACTATCATCAGGTCACACAAGATTCTCTTTGTTGGGGGGGAGGGAAGTTTACCCTTTGGAGAGCCTTAAAGCAACCTAAATTTTCTTTGTTCATTAGTTTCCCAATTGTATCAGAAATGCAAGTTCAATGACAATGGTTGTTAGTTGACATTCCTCCTGTGGCTTGGAAATCTTTACAGAGACAGCAAAAATACTGTGATTTCTAACAAGTGTCCTCTATAGACAACTGCTATGACTTTATTTGTTTTAATAGGTAACAGCTGTGAGGAAAATAGCTTGTCTTGGCTCAGGACAGAATACTCCAAGGTATGCTGCATAAGTCATTACGTAATGAATTTGTGGGAAAAGGGAGAAGATTTAGTAAAGTAAAAATTTATGACAAATATCAATTAGCTATGGAAGTATCTTAAAACAATAACTATCAACCATTCCCCCATACAAAGACAACTCTTTTTGGTCTCTACAATGAAATGTTCAAGATTTGGCAGGTCCCCAAAACAACGATTTGTATTCATCTAAGGATTTCCAAAGCATTTTAGGAAAGTTAATTCATTATCTTCCATAATATAATCATAAATTCATTTACTTACTGAAAAATCCCACCTCTTTTTCTTGTAAAAAGACACCAAAGAAATGCAGGGAAAATCTTGTTTTAAGAAAGTAAAAATGGCCAGCAGAAAACAGAATGCTGTTTTGTAGACCTTCAGACCTACCAGTCAGTGCAAAGGCAGCGAGCTCCTGGAAAGTCATCATTAATTCTTTCACTGCCAAAACTTCAAAACACCACCATTAAAAACAAAAACATATTTCTTTTATTTGCAAGGCCTGACACTTCCTTCATTTATTCTTTCACTAACCACTTGAAAACATGCTGAACACTTAGAAAGAATCATGGTATTGGAGAGTTGAACAAGCCAGTAGTTAGCTTTAAACTAACATGAGTCCCAGACAGGCTAGGGGACCAGTTAAAGACCAACTGGGGATAGAACCAAACTAGAGCTCATGTTTATCCAATTAATTTTCAGTCCAGTATGATTTCTGCTAGCACTGCCACTACCCATCTGCCCCTTTTATTATGCAGGTGAATCAACTCTACCATCTATATACATTATAGCATTTGCCTTTGAAAATATACTAGAAATAGGCTTGGCATAGGTTTAAATTGGAAAGAGAGTAATTTTGTCTTCAGGACATTTCCTTCAGACACTGCTGTGGCCTTCTAACCATCCAGGACCAGCCCTGAGGGCAACCCCCGAAGGCCCAGACATATCCGACACCCAAGATTTCTTCACATTCTTCAAGCCCTCAAAACCCAACTCTGAGATCTGCTACGTGAAAACGAATGCCATTGGTTTAACTGTAAAAATGAACTACTATTAAAACTCTACTGGTGTTACTGCGCTTCTACTGTTGCTACTGGCTGACTCATATTTCAAGGACTTATGCCAGTCACTGTATTAAGTACTTTATAAACCACATTTCCCAAAATGGAATAGCTTAACTGATGACTTATCAGCAGCTATTTGGTGGTTGCCAGATATTTATTGAATATTATGTGGCAATTGCCTCTGTCGTGTAGGTTTGATGTAGTAACGTGCCTGCTTACTTGTCGGTATGCCCCCCTAAGCTGAATGCAACTTGAAAACAGGTCTTTGTATCCTCACTTTCTAGCAGTTCTTATTTTATTACATCATCCCTGAGGAATATACTTTTATTTAAAATTTAAATCTATTGATTAAGTGGATGAATGATGCATTAATAAATGGATCTGGGTATTGTGAACTCTGTAGGAAAAAATTTAAAGTTTGTCTACAATATTAAATCAGCCAATAGAAGCAGTGCAGGAAATTTGCATTTGTTAATATTAAAATAAAATGGCAATTTTTAGCACCTGAGCTGTAAATATAGCATCCTGTTCACTTAAATCATTTTCAGAGTAACTCTTTTGGTCATATCTGGACATTTTTTATTTAATATTATTATTTTGTTTTAAATTTTTACCTATGAATGGACCTATTCAAAGAAGAAAGATGAAAGAAGGCACTAAGCACATAACAGCTTAGCTAATTGACAAGTTTAACGTTGAATTTTTTTTTACAGCTTTGAGATATAATTTACATAACATACAATGCAACCATTTAAAGTGTACAACTTGATGTTTTTTAGTATATTGTAGATTTTTAAAAGAAGCAAAATTTTATGTTTTTAGTACAATACTTTAAAAATGTGAGTGCCAGAGAGGGAAGTATGCTTTCCTGAACAGAAAAGAAAAGATCCTGATATTGAGCACTATTAGATAAAATTTTATCTAGAGAAAGGATTTGAAGCCCTGAAAATCTAGGCAAGGTAAATCCAACATGTGCTAGACACAAAAGCGTAAGGATTTTTTCTGGAATGAATAAATGAATATGAATTCTTTACCCCTTTAATTTCCATGAATCAAGGGCATGTATAACTATTTCTCACCTTACCTCATGAAAGCTTTGAGCTTTCCCTTCATGTTTAAATATATTATTTAACATTTGAGTGTGTCAACACCACATTAGGCACTTTAAAAGAACAAAATTAGCCCTGCTTCCTACTCAAGGGACTTGTCTACTAAGTATCGGTCTAAAGCAAACTGCTATAGGATTCCCTCTCATCCAGCAATCCATGGTGATATTTTTCCTTAATTCTTCCATAAAATCAGTGAGATTTTTCTTTTTTTATACAAACTCAAAAGAACACTCTGATTTAACATATACCTTTAGAAGTCTGTTTGGGCACATTCCACATTGTTATTCTTTTATCATGGACAGAATCAGTTACTAGGCCTAAAAGTAGACCTATTAAATGTGGTTTTTATCACAAAGCAAAAGAAGTTTCCATTTTCACTAACTCTGCCATCACCTACATCATAGTAGGTGGGACGTTGAAATAAACAAGAGACTTATTTCTCTTGTATATCTAAATTACATAAATAATGTATCTAACTAAGTAAGGCTGGCAGTATAGTGCAGTGAGAAAGCCTGAAGGAAATAAATATAAACTGCTTAGCCTGGGCATGCTTTGCAGTGTAATAACTGGAGGTAAAATTTTTAATTATACTGTAGTCTAGACACTTTGCGGGTATTAGAAACATCATACAAGAACAAAGCAAAAAATTTTAAGGCCATCAAGCTATACTCTTTATAAAATGATTGAAAGTGCAGATTAAAGTGTTCATTTTCAATCTAATAACTTGTTTAGTCACCAGATTACTAATTTCCTTCATTTATAGTTTTACTAGAGGCTTCTTAAACTTTTTGGTTGGCTAGATTAACTCTGCTTGTATAAATACACTGTAATCAACTTGATTAATTAGTCAAATTAGCTCAGTATTTCTTCCCTATCCTTAGAACTTGTAAAGTTCATAATGTTCAAATTAATAATTCAGCATTGGTTCATAGTCTAAAGTCTTTCTAAACTAAATTCAATAGTGGCAAGAGTTACACACTCAGAAATATTATAATCAAGCAAGCAGATGTACATTTTGAAACAGTGGCTCAACAGATATTAAAATGTCCTGAATAAATTCTTGCTCCAGTGTGATTTAGAGAAATACATTTTTGAAAGAAGTAATGAAATAAGGCTATAATAAGCATATGAGGTTTCTAAAGACTGCAAACCAACTTAATTTTTAAAAACATGATAGCAATATTTAAGTGTTTCTCAGGGATCTGGAACAAAGTACTTTGACAACTTGACTTATTTGACATTTGTCATTCACAGTACATAGTGTTATCGATGCACAAGTTTATAGATACATTTGGGGGTGTTTGGTCCATATGATTCTCTGAGTGTGGAATCTAAGGTGGTATTTCATGGGCAAAAGGATCTTGCTTTAAGATATCAGGTCTTGAAACTAGGTTTCTGGATTCTCTCTACCAGAGAGCTTAGTGCTTTCTCAGAACAAATTCTCGTGAAATTAGATAATTTCATTTTGCAAACAATCTGGAAAAGATTTGGAGAACGGGGAAGAGGGGGAGAGGCGGAGGGGTGGTAAGAGGAATCTATTCAGACTTTCTAGTACAGATTTTTAATTCAGCCTTGAGGGGTTTAGAGCTGAAATAATAAAAATGTAATCATTTTACTGAACTTTGGATAGAAAATGTAAACTAATTTCAAATTTCCAGTACCTACCCTTCCTGCTAAAACTATGAGTTGCTCCGAATGGAGAGAATGTATAATGAAAAGATAAATAAATTGACTCCACCACTAATTCTTGCAAATTATCTGTAGCTGAGGATTGCCGTACAGTCATCCTATCTTCATAAACTGGCAGAAAAAATTCACTAGCAAAGTAGTAAGCAGAGTTATGGAAGGATGGACACACCAATAAAATACTGAAAACCAGAGCCTACTAAATTGTTGCCGGAATTTTCTTCCAAATAATATGGGGAAAACATCATTAGAGACTTCACTTTCCTATAATTATAATTTCCTATAATTATTTAAATCAGACAAAAATAAACTTCTAGCATTCAAGACTGTAAATAATCCATATATTTTCAAATTTAAAGAAGTACCAACTCATTTTTCCAAAGTCTATTGGAGCATCAAAATGCAAGAATAAATAGCAATGTGATTCCTTATAATTTTCCTTCATATTCTGACTGGTAGATGAGATTTAGTATATTTCCTCAAGGTGAAGAAGAAGTGAAATGGAAGAATATGGTTTTTAAAAGAGTAAATGAAAGCAAATTGATGCAAATTTTGCAGTATGATGTTTTTTGGAAACACAATTTTAAAGACCATCTTAATCTTTGAGACTGATTTCCTCATCAGTAAATGATAAATTCTACCTGCTAGGTACTTAACAGAAAGATTCGTATATTTTAAATATTAAAAGATGGTGGCTATAGATATGTGCTACACTATCAAATAGACTTTGGGTTTTCAGCACTTTTAAAAGTGGAACTCAAGTAATCAATTGTAACTGAATCTATGAATATTTTCAGGTAAGCTCAGAGAATGGAACAACAGTTTTTCAGCCCAAAGTGTCTTTTCGACTGAGGTTCTTATATAGACGGTCTTGATGCTTTAAAGTGTGATACTAATAGAAAGAGATTATATAATCATAGATAGGTAAATGCAGACATTTTTGTGAACAAAGTTTTGAGAATGATAGCCTTGCCATGAACACATACCAGCTACCTCCATAAGGTGTGAAATTGAGATGATTTTCAGGGTCACAATGAAGCCAAAGTAATTTTAGACTGAACACTTTATTTTACAAAAGAAAAAAAAGTATGCACATGTCTATTCATGATGTGTGTGTAGGTGGTATAGTTTTGAGAATTTAAGGAGAGTGGTGCTTGGTACAACCTAGGCAGCAAAGAAAAGCATTTAAAAATACTGTCAGCAATTCTGGCAGGGAAGACTGTATAAATATATTGTAGATTCAAACATAAGTGAGCTGGTTAAAAAAAGAAAAAAAAAACTGCAAATGAAAACTTCAAAACTTCTATGCCCCTGATGAAATAAAATACATAAAGGAAGAAATTATCAAGGGTTTTCATACCCACCATCTACCTAATTTCAAAAGCACAGTTCTTAGAGAATTTTCTTTTCAAATCTGAGGATTCAGTATTCAGCCAATATAATTGGTTGGATAGTCTTAGTATATTGTGTGAAATCATTTATAAGGTTTCCAAATGTCTTGGGAACTTTTTCCTCTAATCACTCCTAAATCCATCCAAATTAGTTCTAAAGTATTCCATTCAAAGTGGTAAATTTTTATTACAAATATGTTTTTTACTTCAATTTAAATACAGATATGTCTGATTTTGAAATAATTACATACTACTTAGTTTTTCATGCAGTATATTATGATATTATATCAAAAATCTTATCCCATCATGACAAATTTGTGAAAGCTTTATATAAACTCAAGTAAATTTATTTCATTAAATCGCTTATATACTATACTTAGAGGTGTGCACATATTTTCAAACACAAACACACAAATACACAGAACCATGAAGTATACTCCACAGCATTTCTTTTAAAGTGTTTTTTTTTTCCTTTTTAAAAATCTTTACATGAATAATATCCAGCATCATGGACCTTGAACACTGATGATTCTGGCTAACGCTTTTATCCTTTGCTTGAAATTACAGGATCAGTCTAGCCAGAATTTATGAGAAGCAGACCCCAGACCTCACATAGCTCACATATTAGACCATTAGGCATCTAACTACCTCTGAACAATTTCAATGCATTATCTTGCCTTTTCCCTGGGGCACAAACTTCACTCGTCCATACTTTTAATATATTTTGTCTGCATGAAGCAGATCAAGTTATTACATGCCAGCAGATCACGACTTACAGAAATTTCATTGCTTTACAACGATGCAACGAAAGTCTCTGTTCTCCACCCTGACGCGAAGCAGTAGGAAAATGGTCACTGCTGCAAATTTCTGTAAATTATCTGGTGGTTTATTCAAAGTATATTTGATATTTCCATTTAGACACTTTAAACATTTCCATACAGCTTCATCCATGGACACTTAACCAAGGAAGGCCAGACCCATGCACATTTTTTTAAATGACATGCCACTTCAAACAGACTGCAAAAGTGCTTTAGATAAATAAAAACCTTCTAACTTTTACTTTCTCCAGCACGGTTTTTATATTTCTGATTAAAGATGTCTCATTTATATTTACACTGGATTTGCAGATTTCTAAGTCTTCCAAGCCAGGAATTTATTTGTTCTTCAGAAAAAAAATTTAGTGTTCAAGATTTGAAACTTAATTGATTTTTGAACTCTCCTAAACCTTTTACCTGCATTGCAAAACCATTACATTCTTTTCTTTCATTAGGTTTTTTTTCCCCCCCTTTAGCAAGGCTGAACAGGATACAGGGGCGATACTATCCTGTTCATCAGCTGGCTCAGTTTATAGCTATTAAAAAAAGAACAACAACAAAAAAAACTGGAGGCACGTAGCACTTGGAAATGTTGCACTTTATCATATAGGAATATTATTATTGTGGTAATGTGAGCAAACAATGGGCATTTTCCCCCTTAGACATGATGCTTTTTTGTTGTTATTATTTTTCGTTATCCATTCTGAAGTTAGATTTCTGGGCTAGTTAACCACTTCCTTTAGACTGTTATTATATATGTTTTAAATACTGGTTAACAATTGTGCTACTTGGCTTTTCCCAATAAAATACTTGGGAAAGGAAGACCAAGCTACTGTTATCTAAAACAATTTGCTCATTTAGTTCCAAACTAAAACAAACAGCAATGAAAGGTCATTAGTCCCACAGACTAAAATTGTTTTGATGAAGGCCAGCTTTCCACTCTGTTGACAAGCGTCTCGATTCTTTTCAACAGCTCTGGGTGTCCACACTGGAAGAATGCAGAGCAGTCATCAGCCTCGGGGAACCAATGGCTCTTGGTGACAATTTGCAGAACTGCCACTGATCAAACTATTTTTTCCTTTTTTTTTTTTTTTTGTTCAAAGTTAGGGTAATTAATAATGTAAACGAAGCTGTAGATGTGAATGTAAATACTGCTGGACCTTCTGCTGTTATACCATTTAGCAATAGTGAATTCTCAACAGAATTACGTGTCTCTTCAGAGTAAATTCAAGGAATTGAAGAGACCTGCAAAACTTTACCAAGATTTCCTCTCAGAAGGCAGACATTGTGTTTCATTCTTCTTAACCGGCCAGGAATTATATACCACAAAAGGGAATCAATAAATAAGAGGAACGGGGTCGATGGAACAGGATGGAACCACTGTGGAGGACCTGATTTTCTGGTAACTTCCATGCTGGCTTGGAAACCGAGGGCTGGTCGGTCTTGTGATTAATGGTCAAAACCGAAACTGCATGATTTCATGCCATTGTCTTCCCGGTTAAAATAAGAATAATTTCTCAACCCAGAAATGGGAGTACCACTATATAGCACACCTTTGCATTCAGACCCTCCTTTACTATTTAAAAACCCCAGAGATGTTACTTGTCAAATTCGCTAACCTTTCCAAAACTGGACAGTCAAACAGAGTTGCTAATCACTGAAAGGGAAGCCCTCACAGTTGGAAGAGTGAATTCACACAGTCTCTGGAAGGTTGGGGTTAAGATGCAAGGGTTTAGAAGTTGAGAAATTAAGGTTCTATTTTGAGTATGTTGCTCTCTTTACAAAAATTGCCAGATGTGAGAGGAAAGACTGCTTATTTTGTGGAGTGTTTGAAGGATTCTCAGAGAATATGATTAGAGCTAAGAATGAAATTTTTAAAAATGGCTTTTTTTAAACAAAGCAAACCAAACAAACAAATTGGCTGGAAGGCTCTTATCCTTCTGCGTTATTATTTTTTTCTAACATTAAACTGAACTACATGTTTTTTGAGGCAACAAGAGCATTTTGTTATATATTCATTCTGAGTTAGGAAAGGCACAGGAAACTGCAGGGTCACCAGTTTGGAAGGGACCATGGATGATAATGTAGTCTAGTAGCTCATCCAATTCTTGGTTCCTTTCTCTAACACACATGCCAAGGAACAAGAGCAGCCTGCTTAAGCACCTCCTGAGGCAGCTCATGCCATGTTCAGATAACCGGTGCTTGGAAAGTGCTTATGAGGTCAAGCTTAAATTCACAACCCCGTACCTTCAGTGATCCTTGTCCTGCCCTCTGATGTGTCAGGGAACAAGACCAGTTACCTTCTTCCACATGATAATCCTTCACACACTTAAAGGCTGCTAGCTATATTGTCCCCCTAAATTTTCTACTCTCCAATTCAAGCATCCCCTATTCCTTCATGCCATTCCTCATACCGTAGGCCTTTGAGGCAGGTCGCCACACTGGCCATTTTCCTCACAGTGGGCTACAGGTTGTCAGTATCCCTCTTAAAGTGTGGAGCCCATAACGGGTATGACAGTCCAAAGCCAGTCTGACTGGTATGGGCTACACAGGACTATGACTTCTATCATTCTTGATATATTGTTGTACTGTTACAAGGTTTTGGTTTGCTTTGTTTTTCAGCCAAATCATTTTGTGCTTACAATCCGCTAAAATCTTTCCTTTGTGTTATTACATTTTGATACTTATGTATATTTTACATTTATCTTCTTTACCATTCCACCTTGCTAGAGTTGGCCCATTGTTTCAACCTATGCAAACCTCTTTTTGGCAGTAGGAAATAAGTTCAGTGGTTCCTGCTGTGCATGAAGGGCCCTACTCTGAGGACCTCTACATTGCACTGACTTGCTTCATCTACTCAAGAGCCCCATGAGGAAGGGACTGCAGTCCTAACGTTGCTGATGGAACTAAGGCTCAAAGGTTAAGTAAATTGTCAATGGTCACACCACTAGTAAGTGGTGAAATCTAGGCTCAAAGCTTAGCCATCTAACTGTAAGTGGACTCTTCTTTCCTTTCTACTGGGTTATTTCTTAGTTATATCTTTGGATTCTGTTCCTGTCACTTAACATATCGACTCTCTCTTCATTCAGCACAAATCTATAGATAGAGTCATCAATGCCCTCAATAAATTCATTATTTTTGTAATAATTGTACATACTCAGGCAGAGGACAAAGCAAGGGGGCCTCAGATATCAGCAATCTTTAGGCACTGCCTTTCATTATAAACCTATCTAACTCAACTCTTACCAGCCTGAGATTTTTATCTTGTTCACAGGGACCTCATTCATTCATTTATTTAATACATTTAAAAGAGTGTCCACTATGTGGGGAACTGTGTTAGGCACCGCACTGCACATTTAGAGATGAATAAAACAGACATGGTCACCATGAGCAAATTTGTCAAAGGCCAAGATAGATCTGATTTAATTCACTTATAGTAAACCAAAGTTGAACCTTAGTGATCAAAGGCTTCTTTTTCTAATGGAAGTAAAATGTCACAGTGACTCGTGGTTTGCCTGTCTGGGGAAAGTAGGTTAGTGTTCAGCACAGCAAAACAGGCAAAGGAAAGGACACAGAGAATCGCATCACTGAGTGAGGATGATGCCACTTCGAGAATTGCAGGCCCCAGACTATGTTAAGCAACTTAACCTAACTTGTAGAGAGTTTTCATTTTTAAGAATATAGGGCCAAAATTTTCATTCATCCAGCAACATGACCAATATTTCCCTTCCCTTGTAATCATTAAGTTACAACAAAGACATTTTTCCAAAGTCAAACACATGCTGAATTCAACCAGAAAATATTCTGTGAAAATCTATCCAAGTAGAATTTGAGCAATAACTGTGAAAAAGAACTTAGCTTCCATTTACTGGGTACCTACTATGTGCTTGGCACTGCACAGAGCATCTTTACTTAATCTAGTACTCACAGCAAACCTAGTAGGATTATTTTAAAACTCTGTGTCTAAATGTAAAGAAAAAAACTTTACACATGAGAAAAAAGAGGCTTAGAGAGATTATGCCACATAGATTAAAAGTCACCTGACTCAGGACTGCTTTTGGAGAAAAGCAGTGTTGTTTCCTACCTACCACATGGAAACAAGTCTTACCCTTAGCATTTTGTCTTCAAGTGCTCAGCTTTCCATCAAGGAAGCACTTTAAATGTCAGAAGAAAATAAAGGAGCAAATTTGTTGTGGTGCCCAAGGCAGTCACCTCATTGTCATGATCAACAATTTCTCCATTCCTCAGTGCCTTCATTGGTTGAGTTTGATTAACAGTACCCACTTACAGTCCCTACAGCAAGGCCTTAAAAATGACTACATCGGGGGTGCTTTGAGGAATGGAAGATTAGGGCTACTGAGATTTTAGGAGCTACTCTACCTCTTGATGATACCTGAACTAAATTAAATAGAAAACATGGTCTTTAGATCCCTAGTAAAAGGTGATTAATGGTGATAAAAGACTCCTTATCACCATAACACACAACTTTTCCAATCTCAAACTCCCATGTAGAGAACTTGCCCAACCGTCAGCTCTCGATGGCCATGACTGTTGTAAAAGGTGTATGGGTCTTCTCTTCTGCAATCTTTGCACTCATCCCTAATAACTCCCGGCACATCATATGCCTGTGTACTGCCAACATTTCTGTGTCTCCCAAACACAGCCAAACCCAGCCTTGCCCCTTCACTTCTTGAAGAGGACCTTACTAGATTACCTAATTCCAGCTTCCTCACTTTTTCTCCTCCTCATGTCACTAACTATATTACTCTCCCCAGACTCAGAGAAAAAAACTGTTCCTCCACATTGCCAGTTCTAACTTTTGCACATGTGCCTTTGATTTCATCTCTTCTCTCCCCCTCACCCCCCAGTTATTTTTTTCCTCCAGTTTGCCCTTTTTCCCCACCTTGAACTTTCAATCTCTTCACTTCTACCAGAACCTTTCCTGCTGCTTACAAATATGTTTAAGCATACTCTCTTCTTTTAAAAAAGAATCCTTTCTCAACTCTGCTACCACTCAAGCTAGCATCCTCTCTATTTTCACAGTTCTTGAAAGAGGAGTCCACTTCCGGACCCCCCACTCTGTCCTTCCCTCCTTGCAATCTGGCTTCTGCCCTTGTCACTCTGCTGAGACTCTACAGACCCAAAGGTCACCAATGACTTCCTCATGGCCAAATTCAATGATATTTTCTCCCTTCTGCCCCTCAAGCTCTCTGTAGCCTTCAACTCTGTTGATTATACATTTCTTTTTCCATTAGTATTTATTTAGCAACTACCTTTTGCCAATCACAGGGCCACCCTGGGGACTCCGGCTCGGAATGATCTTTCATGACCCTGAATTCTCTCACTTCTCCTCTTAGCCATCTGATCTCTTCTTTAGCCTCTCTAACTCCTATCATTCCTAAATATACACTTCCCCAGGAATCTATCTTTGGCCCTCTTCTCTTCTTTCTATTCCTCAGTAACAATCTCACAACTTCAGCTATTACCTCTGAGGCTGATTCTAAATCTGTTCCTGTTCTGCTCTGACATCTCTCCAGAACTTCAGCTCTGCATTTCAAATGCCTGATAAAAGTCTATAAACTCTTTATTGCTGATATACAGAACTATTTTCTCCTAAACCTACTCCTTCTTTATTTTAATTAATGGTTATCAACTTCTTAATACAGTTGGTCTCAAACCCACAGCAGCGTTGTGGATCGTTTTTCCCCATTCCCTTGCTCACCACACCTAACTTGCCAAAATCTGCAGATTCTTTGTCCAGACTGTTTCTCATATTTATCTCTTCATGTCCATTTCCATTACCCTAATGTAGGACCGCATTAACTTTCACTTAGATCAGGGTTTCCCAACCTTTAGTCATTCCCCTCAAACCTTCAGGATCTGGGTCATATGGGCAGATCACATGTACTATTAAATAGTTAATATTTTTATTTTAAAAGTCCTACTTTTTTTGACTCTTCCTTGGCAATAATATCTATGAAATCAAAGGTTTTATGTGCATGTTATATTTTCTAATACATATTTAAGCTACATTACTATTAAAATCTGAATATCACTTAAATTCACCTCACATGCCACAAATAATACACTCTGTGTACTTTGGGAAGCATTTATTTTGATGATGCAAAAACCTTGTAACAGGTATTTCCAATCCTGGTCTTCGGCATTTCAAATTCAACTGATTAAATTCCTACAAATTATTTGCTGAGTTATAACTATACCATGTCAGTTTCATTCTCAAAACTTCATGGTCCATCCAATCTTGTCCGAAATCCTTAGTCAGTGCTGTTTCTAGTATGAATCAACCTGCCTTCCTAACATCATTTCCTGTGGCTCGGGCAGCCTTATCTCAGGCTTTATGGAACCAATCCCTGCTAATCACTGCTCCCCAGACTTGCCCTGTGCCATTCCTGCTGCTTCTGCCCCCACTCCCCACTCCCACCCCCTACCCCGTCACCTGCCTTCAAAGGTCCTCCTCCCCACCCCCATGCCCACATCTGCAACCTCCTCAAAACATGCACTAATTCCGTCAGCTGGAAGTAATCTTTCCTTCCACCGACTCCCATCACCCTTTACCCACACTTCTTTTTTGACACTTTTCACTTTCTACTTTTAATTTTTTACTATATATTCACATATTATCTCTTCTACCTGTGTTTAAAATCCTTGAAGGCTCTGGGCTTGAATCATCTTTGTACTCTCTATCACCCAATGAAGTACTTGCTCATAGGAGAAAAAAAAAGACCACTAAATATTGGTTGAATAAATGAATATATGAGTCAAGTAACCTTTTGGTACGAGTGAATTTTGATTAAGGTAGTTTTCTCATCAAGTAGACTTTGTTTTCTCAACAATTCATCTGTGTTTCGGTGGTAAGGAAGCCTGGGGGTAGGGTGGTTAGTGAGCTTGAGGACCCTGTGTCTATGAAGGGAGACTAAGATAGAATTTCTTATCTGCCACACTTTAGTCTACCTGTGCCTACATTTACTTTCATTTAATCAAGACAAAATACATGTTATAACATATTTTCATCTAATTGTAGAGTAAGAGGGGCTGTTTTGTGACAACTCAGATTTTTATGCAGTTTTTAAAATTTTATTAATAGCATACTATTAAAAGAGGTAGTTGTTTTTTTGTTTGTTTGTTTGTTTTTAGAACATTGATTTTTTTTTTTTCCAGAGCTTTCCTTCCAGTACCTAAATGGAAAATGTACAAAACCATATCTCCAGGAGGACTCATTTACCTCCGGAAAAATGTTTCCTTGAACAGCTGACCATAGCTGGAAGAAAGTCTTGAGCTCCCCAGAGTTCAGCCTGACACCCCCAGAGGGAGCCCAGAGCAAACCAAGCTTCTGAGCAGGGGATCAGAGGTGTCCTCTGATTATTCTGTCCTCTCAGCAGAGAACCTCCCCTTAACTGTGAGTGAACCATGTATGTTCTCATCCCACTGGGTCAGCGAATCTGTGTGACACTCCAGAAAAAACTTCTCGGAGGCCAAAAACTTTACATTCATCAGAACCCTCACTTTTGCTCAAATATAAAATAACAATTCTTTCAGGGTAAGGAAAAAAAAAAGACCTTTTGCTAAATTTTCTACCTTAGAAGTGTTAATATTTTTAGGTTTCATCTTCATATATTTTTAATTTTTTCTTTTAAATTTATGAAAGAAGGGAGGGAGATATAAGACAAAAAGGCAAGTTATGTCTCCTAGAGACAAAAACATCATCATGTGCTGAACTCCATAAGACATCAGCTTTAACTAATCAGCATTTCCCACTAACATCAACAGGCCTTTTTATGTATTAAGAAGCGGTCCAGACTTGTGGACCACTTTTTCCCCTGATTTCCTTTCTAGAATATTATTCCCCATGATGTAAATGAGCAGTTAAAATTTTCTTCTCATGTATGGGAGCCCTGTATGATGTTATGCATGTTTGTTTTGTAAGTTCACAACTTTCACTATACACTTATTTTTTATGTATGTTCATGTATGATTGATACACTTCAAAAAAATCTTACAAAAAATTTTTTTTTCTTCTCAGCTGACCCTGGAAATCTCAAATCAGCCTTTGGGTTTCCTCAAATCCTGCATGATATGGCTTTGTTGGTCATGCCCAGCAGTTTCTACTTACCATTCTAAAGCTAAACAGGAAAAGGGGTAAAAAAAACACTTTCAAAAAAATATATAAAGTGTCTCTCTACTGTAGAGAAATAATTATCTATACCAATGCTTTAGGGTAACTAAGGGCTTTCTTTGTTCAGAGAGCAAGTGGACTTGATCATTCTCAGCTAATAAGTGCTGCCATTTGAACAATGTTCCCAGGATCAGAATTCTAGCAATAAATCTCAGCTGCAAAGTGCAAGTGTAAACTTCACTCTGAGCAGGTTAGGGCCTTCATTGCTCTAGGCATTATGAGCCAATTTTTAAGTAAAATGAAAATATTCTGCTATGATGTCAGGAAACGTCACAGACTCATAGAATAATAGAGCTGGAAACAGTCTCAATGGATAATTTACTCCGAAGTATCAGTGTGTCCCAGGTGCCTGGTGTACTTCACGTTGAACTGCTAGCCGTTTACATGTGTCCACACCTCTGCCTCAGGGCTTGTCACTAGCAGTCTTGAAACCACAGACCAAGAATACTCATGGAGAGTCAAAAGCAAGGCCCAGACTTGGTCAAACACAGTCCAGCAAGATCCATCACTATGATCACGCCTTGGTAGGCTTGAATCATAGCAATCAACAAAACCCTATACTGCAGGAATACATCAGTTTAAGATTGCAAGGCAGAGTAAAGGCAAGTTGCAGCCTCTGGTCGATTTTATCTGGTTTCTCAAAAATCCCAAGGAAAGAATACATAAAAATCATGTTGAAACATCTTAAATCAAAACCATTGTATGTGCTTTTTCATCATATAGTTACATAAGCCCACTGTTAAAGAAGTCACTGTTAATTAACACAAGTCATCATCATGATTTTATAGTGCAACTCCTGGTTGGGCTTTGTTTTAAGTTCTAAATGAAATATAAAGTTGACTTTAAATTAGCTCAAAAGACGTTTTTGAGTTAATTTAAAGTTAATTAAAAACTCAAAAGACGTTTTTAGGAGAAAGAATAAAATGATAAAAGATGAATGGGAGGAA
Source organism: Cabassous unicinctus (assembly GCA_029593785.1). Lineage (NCBI taxonomy): Eukaryota > Metazoa > Chordata > Mammalia > Cingulata > Chlamyphoridae > Cabassous > Cabassous unicinctus. Next base: position 5,160 of record JAQZBX010008746.1, on the reverse strand, counting down.
AGTGAACTGTGGGACTTCAGCAGGGCATCAGCTGACTTGATTGAAAAAAAACAAATGGAACGAGAACCGGGACTCCAATGAAAGGGATACTCTGAGGAGCCTGAAGTCTTCTAATGCAGAGGCAGCAGAACCTGCTTCTGTTCCAGGGACTGGTATCTCATTGTGCCCTTCTTGCTGATGCTCAGCCATGCCAGGCATCACTTACTAACTGACCCACTGCATTCTGCAGACCAGCTTGATGTGACTCCTGCCTTTTAGTATATAACTTTTTTGAAAATTAGTTCCTACTGCTAATTTGATCCCGGTAGAAGCAGAACTTCAAAGGTGTGACAAGTTATTTCTAGGTATATAAATGAATAAGTGCATTATACATTTATCAAAGTCTGGCTCTGTAAAGCACTTAGAGATCCTTTGGGAGGTAAAGAGCTACACTGTTTTTATTGTTGTGCAATTACTTATAATCCACCTCCCCTGTTTTGAGTATTTCTATGTACGAACATTTAAATAGATAAATCTTGCCTTGTGTAACATATATTTCAATTTTCACATTCTCATTTTGACCAATGACTTTTTTCTATTTATTAATTTCTTTTGAACCACTAACTTTTGATAGTGATTTAGCATTACTACTGATTTTCATACCATAAAACTCAATCAAGATAATCATATTAAAATTTGAAAGAAATAAAGATAACTTTCCTGTAAATAAGTCAGTGCCAAATTAAGCCATGACCCAGAAGTCTCTCTTTTCCTCTGAAGGACACAAAATATTTGGGAACTGTAACCAATCAATGACTTTCACTTTCATGCAAATGGTTATCATTTCTATTAGAGAAATTTGAGAAGTCAGCTTATCTAACACTTTCAGGGGTGTGACAATCTTCTCCATCACAGCCTGGTCTGTGCTTTATAAAATTATGCTGCTAACTTTCAATTTATGCAAAGCTACCTTCAGTCACCCCTTCCTTCATTCCCCATCTTGTCCCTTTTCTCTATCACCCAGAAACATGAAATACTCGATACCTATGTGTCTCTCTTAATCACTCAAGCTAGTGCCAATGAGATTTTTCCTCAAAAAATTTCTCCCTTACAACTGCCATAAACTCTCTAGAGATGCAGCGCTGTTAATTGTTCTCCAGAGAAAAAGTTAGTCCTCTTCCTCATGGATAAGCCAATGACCATGGATTGCTGGATGCCTGAATAAATGTAAAAATAAACTATTGGTTAAAAGCTTCTAAAGCAGCCCTGGTGCAACTTTGTGCAAACATGTCCTGCTTCATGCACTGTTTCCAGCCTGGATCATATTTTGAAAGCACATTTTTCTTAAAAGAAAGAGGTTAGAAAATGTTAGATATACATGAAAAGACTAAAATAATCTGTGTAATTTTTTTAAAATTTATTTTTTTAAAATATATTTTTATTACAGAAGTTGTGAACTTACAAAACAATCATGCACATATGTAGAATTCCCATACAACACCCCTTCACCAACACACCACACCGTGGTGGAATATTTTTTACAGATTATGAGATAATATCATCAGACTATTACTACCAACTATGGTCCATAGCATACATTTGGCATATTTTTTCCATACCCCCTATTATTAACACAGTACATCTCTGGCATTGATGCAAGAATATCACAGTATTGCTGTTGACTATAGTCCATATGTTACATTAATTGCATTTTTCCCATGCTTCTCCACATTCCCATCATCTTGCAATACTGATGTGCATCCGTTCTGGTTCACAGAAGGACATTCTTGCATTTGTACTATTAACTACAATTCTCATCCACCTCTGGGTTCACTGTGTTATTCAGTCTAGATTATTCTCCAGGTTTGTTTCAATTGACATTTACATCCCTAGACCATCCTTTACAGCCACAAAATCTGTGTAATCTTAAAATGATACTTGACGTCCCAGGACTCTGTCACCTTTTACTAGCTAAGTGAATGCAAATATATTTAATTGCTCTGGGCATCATTTGTTTGCTTCATATATGAAACGGGAATAATAACTGTGTATGAATCTGAAGGCAAAAATTGGAATCTCCCTTGAGGGCCATTCCACCTTTAAGGATGGGCCTACTGTTTAAGGGCAATATTATTTCCTTGCCAGTCTCACTCTCTCACCGACCTTTGGTCTACATGAAAAGAGGTTTTCTAGAGGCTTCTGGGAAGTCTTGCTCTCAAGAGAGATCCACAGGAAGCCACTTTCTACTAGTGGACCTGAGGGAGGCAGCCTGTAGCCTGGCAGCCATTGAACAGCTACGCAGAAACCCAACCTGAGGAGGCACCAACATGTGCATGGGACAAAAGAGATAACCTGGATCTCAGATGACATGGTTCAACCCCGACTCCATCTCCCCTGAAGCCCAAACCTTGGAACTTTCTCATTATCAGTTAAGCCAGTTTGAAGTGGTTTTCTGCTGGTTGCAAGCAAAAACGTTCTAATTGATACAGCTTCCCAGCATCTCTTTGTGAATACACACTTGGGAATCATTGATTTAGCAAATTTCCTGTTCCTCATCTCAATTCTTTAGAGTTTCAATTCTTAAAAAACCTGCTAAGGTTAATGTTCATAAACCTCTCCTGTGTTAATAACAAAGAAGCTGTTATTTTTGATAAGTATCCTTGATGTTTCGTCAGTATGCTAACACCTAGCATGATGTTATCTCCAGGAAGCCTGGAAAGCCCTTAGAAAACTACTTTTTATTACATAGCAAACCTTAATGATTTACAACTTAACTCCATATAAAAAGTATATGGGTGGACTGAAACATCTGCTATCAATCATTCTATTTTTTTATTTTAAATTGAATGCAGAGTATTAAGCCAATAGAAAAGTATTAATTTCCATACAAGCATTATCCTGAATATAGTAAATTTAAAGAATGTTTATAATAGGAGCATTTCAATTATTCCCCTAGATTATTATTATTTTTTTAATTAATTAATTAATTAATTTTTTATTTTACCAGGAGGTCCCAGGGATCGAACCCAGGTCCCTCCATATGGGAGACGGATGCCCAACCATTTGAGCCACATCCACCACCACCCCCCCAGATTATTTTTAAGTTTTGTCACCAACTGCATAGGGATAACATGTGTGTGTCTATATATATTTATAGAATCTCTTTGACAATTAATTTAGTTTTATATTTTTTATTGTTTTTAAAATTAATAATAGAAGTAACCTAAATTCAACAAATTAAATATTTTCAGATGTACTTCTACCTATTTCTTATATTTGGAGATTTTGCATTTGCTCATTTCACATTGACCTTTGACCCATTTACATGAATTTGTAAATGTATGTAGGTGAGTAAAAGCCAGTAATATAAAACATGAAATGAAGTATGCCATTTAAATTCTTTCACAAAAGAGTCACTTTTCTTTCAGAGAATTATTCATTTAAGTCTACTTATTTCTATAATAAGTCACGTCCTCAATTTGCCTGTAATATTTTAAGTACATGAAAAGTTGAGTGGGATCTTTAGATAAAGACTTCCACTCACTTTAATACACTGTCAAAAATGATTTTTAAATATTTCAGAAAGTTTTTAACTGCTAAAAGGCAGAAGTTTGCCATTTGCTAGAAAATTATCAAAAACTGTTTTAGCTTATTTGGAGCAAGCATTAAAGTTATTGATTTGTGGAAAAAAGGAAGAGCTAAAGTATTTTTAAGTGAAGCATCACATAAGTGCAAGAATGCATTATAGGAACAAATATAAGAAATGACATTCTGTGCTGTACACATTTAGGTATAAAAGGGAATTTTCAGGCTGAGAATAAAGCAGAATGGAACCTTAAACCGGTAAACATATTCCCTACCTCTTAAATTATTATTTTTTTACTCTTGACTGGATCCCTTGAGATAACCCATAAAAGTAGAATACCTGTGTGACCATCAAAATTAGTTTAAAATGAAATGCCAACTCGAGCATAAACCCAACATAAAATTGGCCTCCCCTTCATATTAATAAATTTAGGGTTCAGGTTTGTTTTGTTTGGGAGTTGAAAATATTTATTTCATCAACAAACAATTCCAGAGTGCAAACATTTGTCCTGTTAAGCTGAAGCCAATGTTTATTTTAGTAAGCTAGGATACCTAAGTGTTGTGTAAACGGGAAAACACTGGCTAGAGAAACATTTACACAAAAGATTGTATCTTTTAAGACAATGAAAGTGTTTTAAAATATATCCTTTGGGGTGGGTTTTTGAGAGTGAGGAATTATACCTCAATTATTACGAAGATATTCAATTTGGGAAAAATTATTCTAGAAAATTACTTTCAGATCACTTTGATACTTCACAAAGTTATTCTTGGAAAACTCAAAGGTTTTCTCCTTTTCCTTAGTCTGATGTTGACTGAAGTCTGGAGACTTGCAAGAGAAGATCTGAAAAAAAGTTGGCTTGGAGGTAAAAATATGTATGAATATGTACAATACTAAGGAAAATATACATATATATAAATATACAGTGAATATAGGTATGGGTAAAAAACGGAATCAGTTAAACTAGTTCCTAATGGATTTAGTAGCTGCTCAATAAAACTGAAATGAATAGGTGAATGAAGTAAGAACATTGAATAAATGAACTATGGAGAACAGCCAGAAGGGACACAGATTCCATTTGGTGTGTCCCCGTCCATGCTTTTCATGGCCCAGAAAATATTAGAATGCACTGTTTTCCATGAACTTTCAAAGCTCTTTAGATCAGTTGTTTAAAATGTTGAACATAAGAACTTTTCTAATTAAACAGGGAGAGTTATGGCTGCTTTGCCTTCCTCTCTTCTTCTCTACCCAACCCTACCATTTCTCCCTAGAAAGACATCTAATTCACAATATTAATTGCACCCAAAATGATTTAGGGAATATGGGATAAACCTGGTTTAGTTCATGACTATCAACATATTTGTCATATCTTTCCTTGCCTACCTGTCTATATTTAGTTTTAGACTTAGTCTAAAACTTATTTAATTCTGCAGATTAAATAAAACAATAGTTTATTGCTTCTTATGAAGCATATGACGGGAAAAGATTTATTGGATTGTTATGTACCTGAAGGTCATCCACATCCAATTTATAAACTTTTCTCCAGATGAAAAAACATATGAATAGGGAAGCAGGTGTGGCTCAATGGATAGAGCTCC